>QMIH01002563.1:63679-86373 GCA_003987875.1 Clarias batrachus | reverse complement strand
TTCACTCCTATTTATAACCTGCAGGTGCACCTTATTCGGTGACGTCATGCCTGGCACAGGTTATAAGCCGAAGGTATTCGGCGGGTTTTGACATGCACAAGCTTCACAACCGGCAACAAAGAGATGTTCCCATAGCGTTTTCACGCAGCATTGAGTGTAGCTTTTGAAAGGGAACACCTGGCCATTAATACTGAAGGCTGCTATCAAAGCAACCTGGTCTTCAATAATGCCCCATGAGAATCACATGCTGATTGCCTCCATAACATGCCATGCCTCATTGATGCAGTAATTCATGCTTAATGAGCCATGACCAACAGTGCACAAATTGACATAATTCTAAGAACTTGGACATTTCTGTATTGTAAATCCTTTTTGATTGATCTTAGGAAATATTCTAATAAAGTGTGATACAGGAGTTTTGATTTTCATGAGCTCTGTGCCATAAAAAAAGACTATATAATATTTAAATTTACAAGTAATAAATCAAAATGAAAAAGTTTACATTTTTGAATCAAATTAGGAAAAGTAAATAACTTTTCCACAACATTGGCATTCATCAGCATGCACTATAATTAACAATTGTTAGAACAACTGTGTTGTAGAGTGATATTGTACATATAGTTAAACATCATAATGATGGTCCACTGCTCAGAAAAAAGAAAAAAAAAACTGTGTCATTAGAAATCATTTATGTACCCTGTACATGGCCACTATTTGACAGAACTTAAACTAAATATGGAACAATTAATCATCCTTCTCAGGGTCACATCTTTAGTTCTATTTAGAATATTATTAGATACTTTACAAAATCATTAGGGTAATCATAACTGGTTGTTTTAATGTCATACACATTTTTTGTAAAAATATATATTTTTGACAAAAATATTTTTCATATGGAAAATTAAAAAGTCAAAAAAATCTACCTAGATCTTATTTGCAAGAATAGATTTACCACAGATGGGGCAAACACATTTCATTTGTTTGTTTGTTTATTAATTATTGTCATGACTGCCAGTAACTGGGGCGGACAGAGATGCAGGGTTTACGTAAACGAGAGTTCTTTATTATTTCTTCACATAATCTTCAAATGAAATAAACAAAAGAGAATGCAGTAGCACTGCAGATAACTCCCCCGGCTGGATTTGCAGATAGGCAGGTTACTCAGTCCTGGGGGAGAGACGAGACAAATAGTAGCTCGTGGACAGCGTGAGAACAGACAGAAACAACGTGCACAACGGTTCCCCAGGGCTGAGGTGGCACAGATGTGACAGTACCCACTGCCCCTCCCCCCGAGGGAGGTGTGGCCACTCTCTCCGTTTTACCGGTGGGAGCAGGGACCCATCGGACTGATGGGATTGCCGGTGGGCGGGTCGGCCCGGAGGTCGCGATGCTGGGGGATCCGGCCAAGCCTGATGAAATTCGGAAATGAGCTCACGGTTGAGGATGTCTCGAGCTGGGACCCAGCTCCGTTCCTCTGGGCCGTAACCCTCCCAATCCACTAGATATTGGAGAGACCCCCTTCTCCTTCGGGAGTCCAGTAGTTCCTTGCAGGGGCGCCTTCTATTTCCACAGCCCTGGGGAACAAAGTCTCTGCCATGCCTCCGTTAGCGGCCCCCGGATTACTGGCCTGAGAAGGGAAACATGAAACACAGGGTTAATACGCAGGTGATGAGGAAGTTGTAATTTAAATGAAACTGGATTTATTTGAGCTAGAATAGGGAAAGGAACCAATGTAATGAGGGGTAAGTTTGCGACAGGGGAGATTGAGGTGAAGGTCCTATGTCGAGAGCCATACTCGATCTCCTACCTGGAGAGGAACTGCTTGGGAGATCTTTGTGTGCGCATTCTCCCATACTGTTTCCACTCTTTTAAACCACTGATCCACCATGGGGACATTGGTGGGAGTGGCATCCCAAAGACAGAGCGGGGACTGGTGCCTGAGCACACACTAAAACAGCGTTAGTCCGGTTGCAGAGTGCTGTAAAGAATTTTGCACATATTCTGCCCAGATTAAACAGTCTGCCCATTCATGTTGTCGACAGCTACAGTATGCTCGAAGGTATTTTCTGAGTTCTTGGACAGTTCACTCTGCCTGCCCATTAGACTCGGGGTGATAACCCGACGTTAGACTCACAGTGGTCCCCAACTTCTGAAAGAAAGCTTTCCAGACTCTCGCGATAAATTGGGGACCACGATCTGAAACAATGTCCTCCGGGATACCATAACAGCGAAACACTGTTTCGAATAGGTTTTCTGCCACCTGGAAGGCTGATGGGAGAGAGCTAAACGAAATGAAGCGACAACCCTTGGAGAAGCGATCTACCACTACAAGGATTGTCGACAATGGCAGATCCGTTACAAAATCCACAGCGATGTGTGACCACGGTCTGTTAGGTGTCACAGGAGCATTAGTTTGCCAACGGGCAAACAACGAGGACTTTTCATTGCTGTGCAGACAGCACAAGATAAAACGACTGTTCTCACGGTGTCACGCATATTCGGCCACCAGAACTTGGGTTCCAATATTTTAAACGTGCGGGAGACCTGATGCTAAACTAGAGTGGGCTTCTATTGCCACCCGCTCGTGTAGTGTCTCCGGAACTTAGGTTCGACCCGGGGGACAGTTCTTCAGCACGGGGTTAGACCGTGCCGTTTGAGCTTTCTCCGAGTCGATGTCCCATACGATCGGAGCCACCATGAGAGACGAGGGTAAGATGGGTTCGAGATTTACATTTTGATCCGGCATCGGAAAACAGTGTGACAACGCATCGGCTTTCTTATTCTTTGAGCCGGCCGATACGTGATATTAAAGTGGAACCGCGTGAAGAACAGCGCCCATCGGGCTTGAAGAGGGTTCAATCTTTTTGCTTGTTGGATGTATTCCAGATTACGATGATCAGTTAACACCGTAAACTGGTGTTCAGCCCCCTCCAACCAATGCCGCTACTTCTCTAATGCCGCTTTTACTGCTAGCAGTTCGCGATTACCGATTTCATAATTGCGTTCTGCAGGTGTTAGTTTACGGGAAAACTTTAGCCCGTGGACAGCGTGAGAACAGACAGAAACAACGTGCACAACTGTGAACAGACAAAGAGCAACGGGTTCAACCGGAATAAATAGAGACACACAAGGAAGACACAGGTGAACTTAATCTGGTTTAACAGAAAGAACTAGTACCTACGTAGACACACTAGGGGGGGACAAAGAACCGGCTCAGTAATCCGGTGAACCAGATCTTATTCCCCAGGGCTGAGGTGGCACAGATGTGACAATAATAATCTAAGAGTAAAAATCATTGTATTATATTATGTGCAATAACCAGAGCAGCAAGATCACATTAGATGCCTGCACATTGTTAGATCAGTTTAAATTAACATTTGACACGGACAGGAAAAGATAAAGAATAAACACACTATTCAGACATTTCACCATTTATTTATGATATGAGAGAAGACTGAGCAACAATATAAACTAAAACTAGTACATGCAAAATTCAAATAAACATAACATACTGTATTAGCTGATTCATATTGCAGTTTTACATACAGTATTACAAATCATATCTAAATCCCATCCCTGCACACACTGATTCAACTTTTATGTTACTTGTTCATTCTTTCTGTTACTAGATCTTCTCCTCCTTGAATTCGGTGAAAACAGATTTCCCATCCTCACACCTGTACTCTCCATACTCAACCTTAGTGGTACAGCCGCTGGTGATGGTGAGCTTGACTGGGACAGTAACTATCACTACCTTCCTCAACACATTCACTGTGAGCTTGGTGTGAGGAGGAATATTGGCTGGCAAGGAGATTTTAGTACTTTCAGTTCTGGTTTTGGTCTCACTGCGGCCCTTCTCCACAGTAAAGGTGTTGCTGACATTTATGGTGTTCTCTAACTCAGCTAAAAGTACATTAATATTAAATTTGGTTCCAACACTAATCTGTGTGGAATTGCTCCAGTTGAAGCTCTCAGTTATGGATCCTGAATACTCTCGACTCAGCTCTGTGGTGAAGCTTTGTGTCTGTGATCCATAATTCGCACCGGTGATTGTGTCAATCTTAATTTCTTTTACATGTTCTTTCTTCTTGTCCCACTCAACTTCAGCTTTAATGCTGGGTCTGCCTGCTTCAAGAGGACGAAGGTGGGACAGAATGTCATTGAACCAGCCATACTTAGGCAGATCACAACCAGCTCTGGCCACCAGGATACGCCCATGCCTGTCAGTTTGTTCATACAGAACCCAGGCTCCTCTCTGCACCTTGTGAGAAGATGCTTTATCATTAAAAGTTCCATAATACAAGTTTGTCTCACAGTTGATGACAAGGCTCTGACCCTCGTAGTTTTCATGCTCATACAATGTGATCTGAGGATCATTCAGGTCCTCTGTCACCAGCTCTAGTGAAGAAATAGCATCATTACATGACACACGGGGGTATTCTCCTTCCTCATACACAATTGGTTCACCCTTAAAATTTGGATCTGTGTACGCCACCCATGGATTCCCGATGACCTTAACAGAGGAGATGCAGTCATCAAAATTCACATCTCTTAAATTGCGGACATCAGAGGTGAACTCTCTGCTGAGGCCCTCGAAGTTACAATTTTGATAGACGATTATCTTGTTCATGACTTGATGGGAGACTGCAACCGTCCCTGTGCCCAAGAAGATCAAATCAACTTAACTGCTCCTGAAACGAATGTAGAAAACAAAAACAGATTTACAGGATGTTTAACACTATTACATGCTCCAGTAAACAAATGCTCCAGTGCCGAATGGAACAAAAGGAAAGGGTTAATTTTATTTTCATCGGCATAAGGTCAATTTTATGTTTTTTTAGGTAGTTTGTAATTAAGTACATAGTTTAAACTATAGAATGTAATGTCTAATGTTTTGTTGCTAAATCTTATATACTTTGCTCTAATAAGCTCGGCTTGTTTCCAGTCTCTGTGTAACAGCTAGAATCAACACACCATGTTTAATATAAAACTGTATGTTCTACTACTAATGTCTGCCTTTGTTCAGACAACAGTTTATATTTTTGTTTGTGTGTTTGTGAGACAACCTGATGTTTTGTTGAACACAAATTAATTATAGTACTGTTTTTTTTTTTTTTTGCAACCTTGTGCTAACTGAATATATTGATCTCATGAATAAAATCTGCCTGATAATAACTGAGGTAATGTGTTTCAAAAACACGTTATAGTGTAGAAAATGCATTCAGCATGTGTAAATTATCCTAAACACCTTTAGTGTATTGGTAACACATGCTACTGCTATAAAATACTCTTAGTATATTAATCATGTATTTGTAGCACAGTAAGAATTGCTGTAATGTATTCATAATACATTAAATATATACTTAGATTTCAGGTATGTACGTAAACAGTCATATACTTTAAGTGTACTGTACTAAGTGCAATTAAAGTTGTTCCATTTTAGCACAAAAAAAGTATACGAAATACACTTAAAATTGTGCTTTTGTACAATTTAATTACAACTTAAATACACTTAATATAATATACAAATTTTGTACTATGTTGTTCCAAAACAGCAAACTTCAAGTATACTAATCATTAGTCTGGAGCAAGTACACTAAAGTATGCAATGACATGCTAGGATTTAATCTACTTAGCATACTTCTTGGGAACACACACACCTCTTGTTACTCTTCCCTCTAAAAGCTTTTTATTAATAACTTTCTACTTAAATGTCCAGTGTTCAATTTGTTGTCTTGCTTAACACCAACTATAGCTCACTAGAATGATTTTCCTTAATCACAAGTGATTAAATGACCTTAAAAGCAAGGTTATCAATAAAACATAAGAATAGAATAAGAATAAAATATAGAAAAACTTAGCTGTACTGAAAATGTTTTGGAAATTGACATAGAATTTAAATAGAAATGTCCAGGTTGAGTGCAAATGAATGCATGAATGTTCAAATGCATAATATCCATAAATGTCTTTCAAATGAAACATTTGAAATTTTGCATTCGGTCTTCTATAGTTCAGTGTGTTTAATGTTTTCATGACGTGCTCTCAAACATCTGACAGATATTCTACGAGTGTGCTATAAAAATCCACTGAGCATTTTGAGCTCACATATCTCCATTTTAGTTGCCGTTACTAGCTCCAAATGGGTTGTTAATGTCACGGCGTGCTCCTGTGATGGATGTGCGCCCAAATCTAATATCGCTCGTAACTTACTCCGAAGCTCACATGCTCATTCACACACTATGGGCAGTTTGGGAACGTCAATTAGAATAATCTACATGTCTTTGGACTTTGGGAGGAAAGCAGAGTACTCTGAGAAAAACCCACCAAGCACCGGGAGAACATATGAACTCCATGCACACAGACACAGAGGTGGGAATCGAGCATGGACCCTGGAAGTACAACCTTGGAAGCAAGAGTGCTAACCACCATGCCACCATGTAAGTTTATATAATAAATAATTGTGTATATATATATTAATTCTAACAATATATTATAATATAATATATATAAACATATAGAGATATATTTCCATATATAGTACATTTACTTTGAAACATGTACAGACCTGAAAAACAGTTGAAATGTTCACAGGAATGAAGACAAAAACCTCTCGTTTCTCTTCCCAAATCTCGTAGAGATGAGTGAAGCAGGTGTCGTGTTCCCCCACTGAGATGCATTTCTCTTAGCCCCACCCCTGTGAAAATGTCACAGAGAGTGTACATTCAGAGAAAGGTCCGCCTGTGAGAGGTTGTGCACTTATCACTGAGCTTCTATGGAAAGCAGTGAAGGCCAAAAGTGACATTGTTTTAACCCCTGGAATGGAAGTGAATGGAGATGTCCAGTGCCGATTCCTTTGAATTTATTCAGATAGATGTGATTTTGGAACCTAATTGATATCGAGTTGATATCACGCAAATTAAATGCAAATTGCACATTTCTTGCATTATTATTATAATGTTCAAGAAAACAATTTGAAATGATTGGAGCTTTGTGACATGGTGCATTATCCTGCTGGAAGTAGCTATCAGAGGATGTGTACATGGTGGTCATTAAGGGACGGACACGGTCAGAAACAATGCTCAGGTAGCCCGTGGCATTTAAATGATGTCCAACTGGCACTAAGGGGCCTAAAGTGTGCCAAGAAAAGATCCCCCACACCATTACACCACCACCACCAGCAGCCTGCACAGTGGTAACAAGGCATGATGGATCCATGTTCTCATTCTGTTTACGCCAAATTCTGACTACCATTTGAATGTCTCAACAGAAATTGAGACTCATCAGAGCAAGCAACATTTTTCCAGTCTTCCACTGTCCAATTTTGGTGAACTTGTGCAAATCGTAGCCTTTTCTTCCTATTTGTAGTGGAGATGAGTGGTACCCGGTGGGGTTTTCTGCTGGTGTAGCCCATCCGCCTCAAGGTTGTGTGTGTTGTGGCTTCACAAATGCTTTGCTGCATAAATCGGTTGTAACGAGTGGTTATTTCAGTCAAAGTTGCTCTTCTATCAGCTTGAATCAGTCGATCCATTCTCCTCTGACCTCTAGCATCAACAAGTCATTTTCGCCCACAGGACTGCCGCATACTGGATGTTTTTCCCTTTTCACACCATTCTTTGTAAACCCTAGAAATGGTTGTGCGTGAAAATCCCAGTAACTGAGCAGATTGTGAAATACTCAGAACGRCCYGTCTGGCAMCAACAACCATGCCACGCTCAAAATTGCTTAAATCACCTTTCTTTCCCATTCTGACATTCAGTTTGGAGTTCAGGAGATTTTATTGACCAGGACCACACCCCTAAATGTATTGAAGCAACTGCCTTGTGATTGGTTGATTAGATTAGTACATCAATGAGAAATTGAATAGGTGTTCCTAATAATCCTTTAGGTGAGTGTATTTTAGGCGTGGAGTAGGTTTGCTATCTCACAATTTGAATGCAGCCACAGAATTGCTGGTTAATACTTAATTTTTTGCTTAGGTTACATTTTTTTCTAAATTTCCCCAAGGTGCAGAGGGGTGCCTAGGTTCAGCAGGGTTGGGCAACTGCTGATTGTGATGTGTCTAAGTACAACTGGTTTGCTAACATTCTGACCCATATCCTTCCTTATAAACATGTCAGCAGTGGTGGGCGTGTCCAGGTGGCAACTGCTGATTGTGATGTTTCTATGTATGACTCGTTTGACAACATTCTCTCATATCCTTTCTTTTAAAGCTGAAATCCATGATTAAAGCTGATCTTTAACAAACAGAAAGAAGATGTAAAATGCAAGGGGATTTTAAACAAAAAGATTTCAAACAAAAATTGGCAAAAACAAACCAGACCAAATCTGTACAATGTCTGACTGTCCTTATATTCATTATGATCCCATGCAGTGCTTCTGTGCACAGCTTAGTGATGCACCTATCCATTTTTTAATTTTTGTTATTCTCTTTTTCCCATCCCTTTTTCACTCACTCACTCACTCATCGTCTATAATGCTTAATCCTGTATTCAGGGTAATGGGGGGCGGAGCCTATCTCAGGAGACTTAAGGCACGCGGTGGGGTACACACTGGACACGGTGCCAATTCATCGCAGGGCACACACACATACACACACTCACACACTTATTCACAAACTACAGGCAATGTGGGAATGCCAATTAGCCTAACTTACATGTCTTTGGACTGTGGGAGGAAACTGAATTACCAAAAGGAAACTCACCAAGCATAGGGAGAAATGCAAACTCCATGCACATAGAGACGGGAATCAAACCTGGCCAGGAATCGAACCCAGATCCTAGACGTGCAAGGCAACAGTGCTAATCCTTTTTTTCCTCCAATTCAAATGTATAGGGTAATATTCATCTATGGCATGTCTCTCTAACTCCAGCCCTGGAGGACATGTGTCCAGAAGAAAGTTTGTAATTCACCAAAACCTAAACACATTCACTTAACCTGGTAATTAGCAGATTAGTTGATTAGTAGCAGATCAGCTCCATTTGAGCAGAAGAATCATCAAACTGATTTGCACACTGGTCCTCCATTACTGGAATTGAAAATCCTGGAATGAAAGCATATATGATGATCAAATCCGAGTTGGTTCGGAGCCCACTGCAGTTGTTCCTGTAAACCTTCAGCGAGTGAATCACCTGATCCTTCAAAATTGACAGATAACTTGTTGCCAACTTGAAGAGATACGTCTCTCTTTGTAAACTGTACACACAATCATTCAGCATAAGCACTTGAAGTGCTGAACATTCTGAGATCAACTAGAATTCTGAAATTAAAACAACTGGCTTTGGGGATGTGGAATGTAATGTTTTTGGTAGGGAAAGGGTATGAAGTAATGTGGGAGACTATAGGTCAGCTTTACCTCCATGCAAGCTCACATAGAAAAAAAAAATAGATAGGTAGATGATACAGGTCAAAGAAACATCCAGATGAATGCCAGGAGACAAGGTTTCCCAGCAGATCCTTGCCCAGAGCATGTACTGTAAGCAGATAAGCACTGCTTATACTCCTGGCCGTCCACATGATGATATATATATGGATCACCATAGCAGAGTCCCGTTGGTCATTGCTTTATCATAAAGTTCTGATGTGCATGTCCCTATTTTAGGTGGTTTTCAGCTTGGGCACTCTTTGAACGATCTGCACCTACCTACCCCTATATGTTGAAAAAAAATTATATATGTATTAATGATACAATATAAAGTAATATATTATTAAATTATTTTTTAAAAAGTAGTAACCTATATACAGGGTGGGCCATTTATATGGATACATCTTAATAAAATGGGAATGGTTGGTGATATTAACGTCCTGTTTGTGGAACATTAGTATATGTGAGGGGGCAAACTTTTCAAGATGGGTGGTGACCATGGTGGCCATTTGGAAGTCGGCCATCTTGGATCCAACGTTTGTTTTTTCAATAGGAAGAGGGTCATGTGACACATCAAATTCATTGGGGATTTCACAAGAAAAACAATGGTGTGCTTGGTTTTAATGTAACTTTATTCTTTCATGAGTTATTTACAAGGGTCTGACCACTTATAAAATGTGTTCAATGTGCTGCCCATTGTGATGGATTGTCAATGCAACCCTCTTTTCCCACTCTTCACACACTGATAGCAACACCGCAGGAGAAATGCCTGCACAGGCTTCCAGTATCCGTTTCAGGTGCTGCACAGCTCGTATCTTCACACCATAGACAATTGCCTTCAGATGACCCCAAAGATAAAAGGTCAGATCGGGAGACCTTGTGAGACTGTGCGAGATTGAAAGTTCAGTCAAACAGGAGATGTGTTTAAGTTAAAATTGAGTCCAGTTCATTATTGGAGGCTCAGGTAGACTGTAGGAAACTCCAGTCCTGAACTATTGAGCACTGTGAACACTGTGGAACACCAAACTCCACTTTAGAACGTGCGGAGTGGTCACTCAGGGAGTTGTTCCTTACCACAGTCGCCATCGTCCTCGGTTTGCTAATCAGGGACAGTCTTATCATTTTGATTCCTACACGTTCACATCTCATACAAACTTGTGTAATTCTTTTGATTTGAAAAGCTGCTTTGCAACAATGTCAATTGTTAAAAGCGCTATACAAATAAAATTGAATTTAATTGAGACAAGTTTGCCTCCCACAACATTTTTTAAAAATTCCACACAGATCTCGGACACAAACTTAGCTTTGTTAACTTGCACTATATTTTAATAGCCTTGTCATGTGGCCTGTACCTGTGACCTGTACTCTATTCCCTCTGTATATTTGGAAAACCAAAAATGCTTTGAGCGCTCATGTGGCATGTTTAAACAGAGCTTTTGAATGGGTGTTTCCATTGACAATTCCAATAAAACAAGGTTGGCAGCGCCATTGACATTTGTGCAAAAACTACATAAATAAAATAAATAAAAGCAGAGTTGCACTTTTATTTTCCACAGAAACCACAAAATGAAACTAACAAATATGTTCCTGAAAATGTTTGAGTACACATTGGGAGTATGTTCTGTCTGTTGTGCAGTGAGAATTGAAGCTGATCACAGGTGAAAGCTGCCTTTCACCTGTGATTCAAACTTTAATGCGGAATTATAGGAAACCGGATTATGTACTTAATCACATTGCAAGAAAGTTGACCAAAATGTATGACATGCCAGAATACCATAAGATAAGTTGGGAGCCAGACCATTGGTTTCACCTCACAGTATTTCTTTGATAATTTCTGTTTTTTTTTTAAATCTAGATATTAAAACAAAACAAAATTAAGCACTTTAATATTAATTAAAGTTGATCAGTTCATAGAGATTTAAAGCAGCACTAGGACTAATAAAAATCCAAAACAAGCAATGTTTAAACTGAAGAACATTTTAAGAAAAAATAAAAATTACATGCAATAAAGTGATTGCTCTTTCTGGTAACATGTCATACCGCAGCACTGTAAAATGTAATATTCTGATTAGTAAAAAGATGTTTACTAATTTTGTATGATATTGTTAGCAGTAATATGGGTTTCTGTTGGGCTACGTCACTGTTAGCAGGATTTATAAGGGATAGATTACTTTCAAGGAAAAATTTTATAATAAATTATTTTTTAACAGATTTAAAAAAAGATTAATTTAATAGATATTTTAAATGGTAATTTAAAACTTTGCTTATGATTTGATTTATTGAAATTAGTATGGTCTTGAGTGTTTGCTGAAGATGAAAAGATATAAAGACAGTTTTCAATTACGCAGCATGGTGGTGTAGGGGTTAGCACTGTTGCCTTGCACCTCCAGGGTCCAGGTTTGATTCCTGGCCAGGGTTGGTTCCTGTCTCTGTGTGCATGGAGAGTGCATGTTCTCCCCATGCTTGTTGGGTTTCCTCCGGGTACTAGGGATTCCTCCCACGTCCAAAGACCTGCAGATTAGGCTAATTAGCATTCCCAAATTGCCCATAGTGTGTGTGTGTGAGAGAGTGAGTGAGTGTATGTGTGTGTCCTGCGATTGATAGGCACCCTGTCCCGCCTTGTGCCCTAAGCATCCTGGAATAGGCTCCAGGCCACCCGTGACCCTGAATACAGGATAAAGTGGTATAGACAGACAGTGAGTAAGTGATTTTTTCGATTAATGATAAAGGATCTTTTGTTTTTTGTCCCATGACTCCTAATCAAAATAAGACAATTATTTTTGCTTTCTTTGAATATTTTGCATTTTGTTTTTTTCTTCTTGAACCTACTTTTTGATAGCAGGCAAGTGATTGATATGTTAAACTGATAAACCTGTGCAATGGAAATTTGCTTTATGACTGTATGTGTACATAACTTTTAGGTGTTGAGTAGGTTTGCTATATCACAATTTGAATGCAGCCACAGAATTGCTGGTTAATTCTTAATTTTTTGCTTAGTTTTAAATTCTTTCTAAATTTCCCCAAATTGTGTTTGCCACTTTTAATAGTACGACATCCTTGCACAAGGTGCAGAGAGGAGCCTGGGTTCAGTATAAACATGTCAGCAGGGTTGGAGCATGTCCAAACTGCTGATTGTGATGTTTCTATGTATGACTGGTTTGACAACATTCTGTCCCATATCCTTCTCTATAAACATGTCAGCAGGGGGGCAACTGCTGATTGTGATGTTTCTATGTATGACTGGTTTGACAACATTCTGTCCCATATCCTTCTCTATAAACATGTCAGCAGGGGGGCAACTGCTGATTGTGATGTTTCTATGTATGACTGGTTTGACAACATTCTGTCCCATATCCTTCCGTTTAAAGCTGAAATCCATGATTAAAGCTGAACTTTAATGGGACAAACAGAAAGAAGATGTAAAATGCAAGGAGTGTTTTTTTTTGGGTTTGTTATTGAAACAAAAATTGGCAAAAACAAACCAGATCAAATCCGTACAATGTCTGTCCTTATATTCATTATGATCCCATGCAGTGCTTCTGTGCACAGCTTAGTGATGCACCGAGTCAATTTTTTTTATTCTCTTTTTCCAAAGAATGGCTAAAAGTGCTTTCAGGTTTAAAAGCTAGGGTTCTCTGACAAACACTGCCTTCTAAACTAGAGAGTGTTTAGTATTTTTTATATACTTCATTTTACTCACATACAGGTAGATGGAGGGGAGCGTTAGTACTGTATGTCGGAACGCTAAAATGAAGATATGTAGATCTGTAGGTTGGTAATAGCTAAACCCAGGTGTCCCTAAGTTGATCAACATGACCAACCTTTTACAAATGTGTCCACCTTAAATAATTTATTGAAATTAAACTGGCAAATAGGAAACTTACAGTACTACTTGAGCTGACAAATATTTGAAATTTTTGAAATATTTGAAATTTAAAAAAACTTTTGACCTGCGTACACAATGTCATCTAAACAGCAATGTAAAATATTTTGTTTGGCCAGCAAATTTCTATAAAAAAAGCTGTGTAACTGACTTACTAAACATTCTTACATTGAGACGGCTTGCAAAGCCTGTTTGTATGGGCCCTTGTAGCACCTGAATAATGGGATTAGCATTAATAGTCCATGATTATTTATCCTACGCAGAGCTGGTCAGATTGTCCAAGGTGGTGGAGGTATGTGAGACCCAGCCACATACAGGGGTTTTATGTCCCTTAAAGAAGCAGGAAAAACACAGTTTAAACCACACCACAGATCTCAAGTTGCAGTGATTAAAAGCCCTGGCAATTATTAATGCACTGTGCACTCTCTGTAGACCTTGCTTCAGATTAGAAGTAACCCCTTATCTGTGGACTTCTTCTGACATTAACGTTGTGTGACTAACACCAAATGTGCCATGCTCTAATTTGTTCAGCATGTTTAGATATAAAATATTATTATGAATTAATTGCTAATTATTATTAATAAGTGAAAACTAAAATTCTGACCTATTATCCCAAATGCATTGTTTGACCCTATGGCAGCAAGTCCAATTAATTTGTTTGCTATACACCAAGGACATTTGAGTTTAGGATCAGAGTTGCCCGTTTTGCTTGGGTACTAGTTTCTGCAGTTTATTCATTTAATCTGTCCAACTCTCTTTTCCTCATCTGTCTTTTCTGCTCAAGCACAAAGTTTTCATGTAGGGCTGCATGATTTGATATAATACACTTCAGTGTCAGGGATAACCCCTGCCCAGAGACTTTTTATTATTTTTTTATTTTTAACTTCGTTTCCATTTAAGTAGTCGTGTATTTAGTTAGTCCTGTTGTGTTTTCTGTTGTGTTACTGCTGTTGTGTTTAAACTGGTTTTTTTTTTGCCTTTTGCCATAGTTCATGTTTAGTTTGTTAATTAGAGTTTTGCTTGGTTATGTTTTGTTTATCTTTCATTAAACAACGTCTTAACCTTTGCGATTATGCCTCGCCTGCTGTAACCCCAACATATTCGTGACAGAATGCAAGACCGTTATCATGATATAGCAGAGGGGCCTCCCCTAAATATTGTTTTTTTCGGGGGGGGGGGGGGGGGCTCTGTCAGTGATGTCTTGGCAGGTGGATTTAGCGGGCAGTCGGATCGCCATCTGGTGTAACATCATGGAGCACACAAGAGCGAGTGGAGCAAGATCCTGTGGAGCACCCCGGAGTGAGACTGGAGAAGGTGAGAGAGCAGCACGGGAGCAGAAGGCTCCCGGCTGAAGGTTGGGATGGAGCACAGGTTGACGTGGCTCCCCGCACCGATCATAAGATATGGGCTAGGATGTCTATGTGTGTCGGTGACCAGGGTGAGGAGGAACCCCGGACAGAGTGTCAGTGGAGGGCAGAAACTGAAAA
The DNA here is from genome assembly GCA_003987875.1 of Clarias batrachus. NCBI lineage: Eukaryota > Metazoa > Chordata > Actinopteri > Siluriformes > Clariidae > Clarias > Clarias batrachus. The sequence goes on along the minus strand of QMIH01002563.1, from coordinate 71,642 downwards.
GTATCAATGGCAGCGGTTAGAACTCCAACAGCAAGCAAGCACATTAAGCAAATAAACATGTGCCATGCTGCGTGGGATAAGGAGCTCAAGGAGACCCTTCTGGAGGAAGGAGCAATACCAGAGACAGCTCGCCCAACTCGAAAAGGAAGAGAGCCTCAGTGGAGAGCGCTGCACTGCCCAAACCACTGCTAGCTCCTCCATCTGGCTTCATCGGCCCAGTGCCCACTCCACCACCGCCCGGCTTCAAGGACCTTCAAGGACCTTTCCTGCCCTGCCATCCTACCCAAAGGACAGAATCTGCAGCCTCTGTGTCAGGAGGCCAGACATAGGACCTTGGGGAGGGTGTCCTGGACCTTCAGTGGCGCTCCAGAGTAGCGTCATTTGAGGGGGGTTATGTCAGGGTTAACCCCTAGAGGGTGCCTTGTGCCCAGAGACTCTTGTTTTTTGTTTAGATGTTTTGAACTTTGTTTCCCAGAATGCACCTTGGTCAGGTGATAGGAGCGCTCACCTGAACCAAGGAGGCTCATTAGTTTTTGTATATTGTAAGTAGTCGTGTGTTTAGTTAGTCCTTTGTCTTGCATCTGTTTTGTTTTCTGTTGTGTTTTTGCTGTTATTTTTAAACTGTCTTTCTGCCTTTTGCCTTAGTTCATGTTTAGTTTATTTATTAGAGTTTTGCTTGGTTATGTGTTGTTTATCTTTCATTAATCATCATGCAACCCCAACACATTCGTGACATGCAGTTATTTGACACATACTGCTATAGCACTTCAAACTGTTATATAGACCCTGTGATTAAATGTAGCATTTTGCATTCAACCTTATCAATAAAGGCTAATGAGAGTAAATGTGTGAGTTACTCTTACCATGTAAGTTATTGTAAATTAACCATAAAACGTCTTCCCCGAATTCATTTGTTACTATTAAAACATTAAGTAAATGATCTTCATTTTGCCTTTCTACAGTAAAACATGATTTGCTGAGACAGTATAATCTGGATGTGCCGCCTAAACATTAAATGTGTTTTAAAGAAACAGTAACACCCATTTACTTGTGAGTTCCCATTTACTGTACTACCAGAAACAAGTCTGGGGGAATTAGTTGCAACAAGAAGTAACGCCTATTTCACAGCAGACTAACACATTTTAGATGTTTAAAAAGTGTTATTTATTTTTTAATCAATATGATGTTTTGTTTGTCAATGATTATTATTCTCTAATAAATATTGTCTAATACACTGAACAAGTGGTGCTGAATAACACACTAATGGTTTAGAGATGAGTTAAAGAGTTTTTTTTCTCTTGTTCGTTGTTTCAAAGATTATGATGTTTCAGTTCTGTTGTGTTAACGGTGAGTGTTTACTGTTACTGTCTGTTTAACTAGTAATGTCTTCAGAGGTCAAGACGGAGAGCCGTTGTGGAAAAATTGAAAAAACTCTCAGTAAAAGTGTGTATTATAGTGTGCAAGTAGGTATTAGTTATAAGATCAGTAAATGTCCCTTTACCCTTGTTCCAATCCAGATGAGTTCAACATTTGTATCAGAAGTCAATAGTGAAATAGCTTGTCCTAAAGCCAAATGACACAGTGCATCAAAATACAAGTTGATTCACTTGAAGGCTCTGAATATTCTATAATTATAATTGTACTCTGGTTTTGACTTTTTGCCTCTTTGCTTTGGTTGGTCTTTGTATATATTTGTTGATAATTTCACTGTATGTTTGTGCACTCACCATTAATGTCGTGGCTGCCATTTATTTTGGGAAGTGGGAATTTATTCACTTTTTTTGGTTAAGGGAGACAGGGAAGGGTCTGGAATTTTTTTTTAAGGTAATCTAGCTACTAAATATAAATACCATTTTGTTAATTATTTTGACCTGGGTCCACCCTGAATCTGATCCTCCTCCTGTTGTGTATGTATTTTTTTTTGTAAATCAATACAAACCTCATTATTTCATCAGTTAATGACTGGATCTAGTKCTTTCTGCCATATACCACCATTTCCATACAGTTTATAATAGAACCCTGAACCATTCTTTTGCTGTACAGCTCAACCCTAGACTGGGACGTAACGCCATATTTAAGTGACCACTTTTGATTTTCAAGCACAAGAAAGACAACAGCTTTATTATGCAAAGGTGTTCCTTCAGTTAAAAACAACTAGTTTGATATTTATATCTGCTCATCTTTTTTGAACTATGCAAGAATGCCTTTTTATGAGCTACTTTTTACTTTTACTCGAGTAGATTTTTATAATGGTAACATTACTTGTACTTCAGTAAAATTTCACAGTAATAATGTTCAGAAGGAAGTACTGAGGGAACAGTACTTTTACTTAAGTACAAAATTTTAGTACACTTTCCACCTCTGGCAAAAACACAAAAGGCACATTACTTAAAAAAAAAACAAAAAAAACATTTAAATTACATTCACCAGTGTAAATTTTATTTATTTATTTATTTTTCCAGATTAAGGGTTTTAGTCTTTGGCTGTCTGGATCTTATGTTATAAAGAAATGTAATGCCTGTATAATTGGCTTTATGTACTAAATTCTAGTGGGTTCAGCACCAATCTAACTGGGATATTTGATGAGCAGAATAAGGCCATGCTTGTCAGATGTCCCACTCTGAGTCTGATGTCTGCTATACATACAGTACATGTGCTGTCTGGGTTGTTTATTGCTAACTAGCCTGCAGCCATGCATTTACTTCTCTCACTCTAATCTGTCCTTTATGCCTTCCTACCTCTGCCTTATCCAAATAATCTCCTAATGGCCCTCTACAACAGTCGATAATGATTGTGTTATTATTGTTTCATATGCCAATAAAATATTTACTGTGTCCCCTGCAGTACAGTATATCCATTATGACATGTACACTACCAAACTTGTTGTGTTTGAAACCAAATATCAGCAACAAGTTACATTACTAACACTTGAATCAGGACTTGTAACTTCAGAGGTTCAGAGGTAAATAAAAGTGTTTCACATATTGTTTGTTTCAGGAATTGGTAGTGATGGGCTGATGAAGGCTCAAGGAGCATGACACCCTTCCCTCTTTGTGTCTAGTTAAGTGTTGATGTGTTTATCAAATTATTAAACAGGGACATCTGGTGGAGTGCAACAGTTATAACATTCATAAAGCCCATTCTGGTTGAAAATCCACTCACCACACCGAATTACTGTCAGTCTGATCTATAGACAGGGACTGAGGAATAACACCATGTGTTATTGTTGTTACTAATATAAATGATGTAATCTAAATAGAGTATTACGAAGAGAGGTGGAATAGCGGGATAGCAGTTATCATAGTGGATGCCAAGGTTGAGGGTTCGAGTCCCAGGCCTGTGTGTGTGTGGAGTTTGCATGTTCTCTAAGAGCTTGGTGGGTTTCTTTTGGGTAGTCCAGTTTCCTTCCAAAGTCCAATGACATGCAGATTAGGTTAACTGATGTTTCCAAATTACCTTTAGTGTGATGTGCTTAGTGCCCCCAGTCCACTGGGCATGCTGTGACCCTGTACAGAATAAGTGGTACAGAGTGTGAGTGAGAGGATGTACTGTATTAAAAAGTTTAAATGTAAAAATGTGGAATTTTTTAAAGAAATGCATGATGGGAAATAAAATTGCTTGGGAAACTGGGAGCACTTCTGTTCTTGTGTGTGAAGGAGGGGAGAATTTATGTAAATTTCTATTTTTAAATAAAAATCTATAGAGTCTTGCAGTCTAGGTGATTTATTCTTTTTGACCTTAGTTGACCTGCATTTGGCAGCGAAAGACCTAAATAATAGATGAATGGGGAAAAATACTCTAACTAAACTAAACTGGTGTCTTCAGTGCCAAAATGCTTAAAAAGTGTCATTAAGAGAAATGGTGATGAGTGATGATTTTTTCAGGGATGTTGCAGGCACCAGATTTGAAATGAGTGAATGTTTTCAACAACATACATAAAAATAATTAACACAACATATAACAGGGGACTCAAACTCAGTTCCTGCAGGGCCGCAGCCCCACAGAGTTTTGTTCCTGAAACATATTTAATTAAAATAAACAAATAAATAAGTAAATTCATACTTACCCTGAATAAAGAGTTCATAAAATGGCCATTTTTACCTCTTTAGTGCAGTTTGATATGGGGGGGGGGGGGGGGGCAGGCGTTTTATAAAATCACGTGATTGCATCTCAGGGAAGGTAAATTGCTGGCTCAACTTGAGTTTTTTCAAAGTTTATAAAAAACAATGTTACCTGTTGTCGCAACAAATACCACTGTAAGAAGTTGGACCAACAATATAATATTAATTTCTCTAGTTCCTGTAGATCCTTATGGTGAATTATTTCTCTGAGATTACTGTGATTCATGTATCCTGGTGCATTGCACTTTAGATGTGTTGGGCTCTTTAAGAAGGGGCTCGCCCCTCCCTTCATGATCTCTTATCCTTGAGGTTTCAAGTCAGCGTATGACTTGTTGTCTGTCATGTTAACAGCACAAGTGTTGTCAATAAATGTCACGTTCACATGTGAATATCATAGTACTCATTTATGAGACTATAAAGTATGAACAATAATAATAATAATAATAATATCATCATCATCATCATCATCATCATCATCATCATCATATATTGTATTATTACTCTGTTTTGTATATTAATTGTATAATCTTTCATCTGGAGTCTATTTGTGTTTTAATTCTAAGCAGCCTCTCAAATCAGACGTTTTCCACAAACCTGATTTGCATGTGAAAATATGTTATTTTGGGTAAATTCATGTTTCTAGCTAGATTGTTACACTGTTGATGTTATTTTAAGTAAATGCAGATAAATAGACTTTTATCCCACCATAGTTTTGCATTGTGTATTGTATGGCTTCTTGTTTTGAAAAATGTGGTCATAGCTTATTCAAGTAAGGAAAATATTTTGCCATGTGCATGCTTTCAACTTCCTAATTTTCCGGGGTTACAACCTGTTACAACCTTTTTAAATTTACTTAAATAAACAAATAGGAAAGTTTCATGGATTTTCTGGTAGTTGTTATTTTTCTTTTCTTTCTTCTGCTTTATTGGTGCATTTTTTGGCTTTGTAGCATTTGAGCATTTTGCAATACATTGCTAGCTAGTTGTGAAATAGTCAGTTTAACATTGTTTTAATCAATGATGCATCAAATGAAAATTATTTATTATTATCCATTATTTATTAATATTGCATAAACATTTCTGTAAAATAAAATAAAAAAATAAGTTTTAAAAAATCCGTTTAGCAGATAATCCACTGGACAAGTCCATTGTCTTCAAACAAGCAAACAACATTTTTTTTCACTGTGCAATTATTTATTTAACACAAATTATGTTCTTAAAATCATAAATCAAAATTCACAATAACCTTTCCTTTTACTTCTAATATAATATATGTACAGAAGGAAAATACACATGACCTTAAAATGACCTCATTGTATCTCATAAACTTTAGTGTTATTGTATCTAGTTTTTTCATCTCTTTTTATTTTTTCCCATCCTCTATTAATTTTCTTAATTGTGTGTTTTAAACATTGACTTGTGTATTGAATACTTGACATTGACTGATGGATTTATACTTGCAGTTCAAATATTCAAAACAGTCACTTGGTAGTATTCATGTCCATGTTTATAATTAAAGAAAGAAAGAAAGAAAGAAAGAAAGAAAGAAAGAAAGAAAGAAACTGTAATTTGTTCTTCAATTGTGATTATGTGCACAAAGATTTCCTTCAGCAATGGATTTTCAAACACACACACACACACACACACACACACACACACACACACACACACACACACACACACAACTGACACACGACTGTCAATGATGAATGCACTATTACAGTACTTGCAGCTGTATGTCTATATTAATTGTGCTGCTTGTAGTGTTACCATCTAGTTGCTACACAAAATTTGTCCACTAGATGGCAGCCCCTGAATGAAGCTTCATGAAATGAACCTTTTCGGGAACCTATTCGCTGGGAAGCTTCGGACTCCTAAATGAGGCATCACCTCGCCATCACTTCTTTCCAGATTGATGTAGTGTACCCATTTACTGCTTCTGCAGGATTTAAGAGGGTAAGTTGCAGTCGGGTATCAGTCCCTGATGATAATTAAAAGAAGGGGTCCTAACTCTTACACGACTGTACATTTATAACGACTGTATTTATAATACAGGATAAAAGAGAACAGTCTAATGCTTTTCATTATATGTTAAAGAGATTTTTTTCTTCCTTTGTGGTTTCTGAAATTACAATGATGTTTCTGTGGTTTTAAAAGCATGTTTTTCCCATTACTGTCTTTTTTACCGGTAAGATCCTCAGAGGCCGAGATGTAGAGCCATTATAGAAAAATGGAAACACTCTCTCAGTAAAAGTGTGAGTTATAGTGTGCAGGTGTATATCAGTTATAAGATCAGTGAATGTCACCTTCCCCTTGTTCCAGTCCAGAAGCACTCGAACTCTACGGGGATTGTTTTTAGCTCTGAAAATATCTGCATCCTGTCCTGGGCAGAGCATGTGGAAATTTCCTTTATTGTAGCTTATGCTGCATACTGCATTAGAGAAGAAATTCTTCTTTCTTGGAGCAGATTCTTTAATCACCCCCAGTTCCCAGATATCACCGTCCCCGACCTCGACGTCCCAGCAGTGTGAGCCTGAGTTAAAGCCCTCGCAGCCCAGGACGCATGTAACGCTGTCGAATCTCTCCGGATTGTCAGGAAGCAGTAATTCCTGTTTTCTGTGTTCAACACTAGTGAGATCGTCAGACACATTGAGCTGTGAATGTGCCGTGTTGGGGTCCAGAGTAACAGAAGCTGTGAAGAGAAAACAAAGACAAATACGATTGTTGATGGACTTGATTTGTGATTTGAAGGCTGCAAATTCTCTTGAGTTAGTTGAGCACAAATGTGTGCATTGAAATAAAACCATAAACTTGTTACTAAGAAATAAAGTGTTCAATAAAGGAAGAACAAATGCAACTATTACTGACATGCAGGGAAGGAGAACAAACAGAAGTTTAAAAGAAAACAATGGAAGATAATAATAAGTGATGTATTTCTTTTAGCAGTGTGCCGAGTGAATAGTACACCGTGTGTGCGAATTAATAATAAACAGCTTCGTCATGGCTCAATCTGGATTTATAAAACCACATGAATTTTTTCATCGCAAATCCAGTCTTTGCGCTCCGTAGCAAACTGAAGTCTCACTACCATGTACTTTTCTTATGGACACACAGCCATTTATTCTCAATAATGTGAGTTCTTGTCACTATGTATGTGTGGAAATGCTCTTACTTTCACAATTAAACACAGCTTCTTTTTTTTTTACCATACAACATCACCAATTGTTGAATTGATGTCTGAACATGTTTATTCGTTATGCTTTTCCAACAACATTTATTCTGTACAGTTGGTGGATCAGCACACGTCTTCCAGGTTTTAACAATGTGTTGTACGTTTCTTAACCCAATTCCAGTCATTTCCGGAATCTCCTCAGTTGTTATTTTTGCTAAGTGCAGATTAATACCTTTTACACTTTACCGTTCTAAACTCTAAGATCTTTTCCATGATGGTTGTTTAAGAAATAACAAACTCCTCACTGCATTAATTAGAGTTAAAAGAACTATGGCCAACTGAAACATTTGCACATACTTTGCACACTGCTACTGTATGCTGTTATGCTCAAGACTCGACATTTCCATTTTAATTCTATTTCGATTCAATTGTATTACTTGTACTTAGTGTAAATTTTACAGCTAAAAGTTTTCTATATTTTTTATGTTGTATTTTTTATTTCATATTTTATATTCCTTCTTTGAATATCTTCTTTTTATTTTTTTTAATTATGGGCGGTTGCAAAAATGTTTCACTGCAAACCATACTGTGTATGACTGTGTATCTGACAAATAAAATTTTTTATTTAAATTTGAATTTAATATTAAACACTGCAGTAATTATCCATATAT
>QMIH01002563.1:50861-63542 GCA_003987875.1 Clarias batrachus | reverse complement strand
ATTTTTTTTTTTTCTCAAAGTGCGGAAGCATTTATCTGTATTCTAATCGACAAATGAATTCACATATTGCTGCTGTGAAGAAGTCAAAAATGTGTGATGGAAAAAGCAGCAAGGCGGATGGTTAAGAGAGGCGGTTAAATGTGGTTTATGAGTTCAAAAATGTTTTTCAGAACAAAACCAATTCTACAGTCCACAAAATTACACAGGGGCAAAAATGACAGCATAAAAGCCATGTGTTTTTTTTTTTATATATCTAAATTGTATTTTTTCATTATCACATTATTATATGCATGAAGTGTAGAGGCCTAATCCTGATGATAGAAAGGAACCCTGATGCAGTTATTATAGATAGCATTGCATTTGTAGAGTTAATCTATGTTGTAGAGATAATCTTTAATTGTTTGACAAACATGCTCTGTTTTTTTTTTCATGTAACAGTACAGTATTTGTGATAATACAAACAAACACACAAACAAACAGGCAACAACTACAAAAACACTTACTGTACTGGAAGACCTCCTGCATTTTCTCCCAGATTCTGAACTTCAGGTTAGAAATGTGTTGAGAAACATTGATCAGCATATTGGTTTCACTCTCTGGATGCTTTGCTGTGCATTGTGCTCTGAAAATATAAGAGAATAAGTAAAATTTTCATGTATCATTCTATACGTAAAGGTACTGTATGCAGAGGTATTGCTCAACATTTGTCTTTCTTTTAATCTCATTTTTTAAAATTTATAGACACGCATGGTTGTACTTATATAAAACAATTATCCTTATTATAAAACAAACAAAAATATACTTACTGTGTCACTGTGGACTCCATATACTAAAGAGGAAATAAAGACAACTGCAGATCATTACAATAAAAATGCATATAAACATGCTTTTTTTGTCAATGTTTGCTTAACTCGATAAAATACAATAAGAAATAATCACACATATAAATACATTTTACTAAGTAACAAGGAAAAAGTAATAAGAGACATATTTATGCCTGATGTAGAAATGTTTCGTGTGTTCAGAAAAAATAGACTATACACTTAAAAATCTATAAAAATGTATATTTTTGTGAACTTATATTTAGTATTAGTGGAGAATTTAGTAAGTAAGGAATAAAGTACTCAGTGTGCTGTTATAGAAAACTAATCAACAGCCACCCTGTGATTAAGCAGTGTTACTGTTCCCCTTCTGAACTTGGTTAATTTGCTATAACAGGTCATCTTGTTTCTTTTATATCAGAGCAGTTTTAATTGAATAATGATAAAGTATATTTGTATCCATTTATTATTAGATTTAATTTTGTGGAAATGTTGTGAAACGCCGTAGTTAGTGTAAGGAAACAGCTGTCTCGTACTTGTACCAACACCAGAGGGAAGCAGAGAGCAACCAGAACAAGAAGTCACGATGAGAGACTAGATTGAGCAGTACTAATTATCTAAAATATCTTAAGAGCACAAAGGTCCATAAAGTCATGGATGAGTGACTTTGGTGTGGAAGAACTTCACTGGCCTGCAACCCCATAGAACACCTTTGGGATGAATTAGAACAGCGACTGTGAGCCACACCTTCTCATCCAACATTAGTGACTGAAAATTCCCATAAACCAAATCCTAAACCTTGTGGAAAGCCTTCTCAGAAGAGTTGAAGCTGTTATAGCTGCAAAGGGCCAACATCATATTCAATCTTATGGATTAAGAATTGAATGTTGCCCAAGTTCATATGCATCTGAAGGCAGGCGAGCGAATACTTTTGGCAGTATGGTGTATCTGGTGAGCCCAATATCCAGTGAATAATCAAGTAAATACAGAAAGACTTTGAATGACTTCTTACCTGTAAAAGTGATACATCATTAATGTCCATTTCCTTCTCAGTTGTTCTGATTATGTCTTGTAGACGGGCTATTTCACGATTGGTCTCTTCGATCTTCTTTTTTAACATCTGGCTCTTTAGCTCCTCTTCCTGTTTCAGGGCACTTATCCTTGCGGCTTCTTCATCTCTCAGAAACTGTTGAAGCTTCTCAAACTCCTTTTTGATCTGTCTTTCTGTGCACTGGGCCTGACTCTGGAACAGGACAGAAGTTCTGCTGAAGTAGTGTAAAAGTCTTTTACATTTTTAACATAAGGTGTTCTGGACAGTTGGATAGACATGCGATCTCTATTAATTAATATGAACATTTCTTACAGTTATGTTTAAGTGAAATGTATAAAAGTATTCAATTAGTTTCAATTAGATTTCTGTTAGACTTTTCTCGTAAGGTCCTTTAATTTGTTGTTTATTTCATTATTTACCATCAACAATGTTTTGACAAAACAAAACGCACCTACAAAAAGTACACTGAATCATAAACACAGCAATGGAAAAGATCAGTGATGATATGAATGCCATGACGCACCAAGGTATGCACCGTTAACGAAATTTAAAAGTAGTTTAATGTCACCCAGAGTGAGGCCATGACCTCCATCACATATATTAGAGTTTTATTAAGTTGAGGATTAAAAAAAAATAAATAAATAAAACTGTATAGTGGCTTTGATAATGATGTGCTTCAGAGTGCTCGTAGCAATCCGAAACAAATCTCTAAATGCGTTATATCTCTACACATGCACTTTGTGCGTAAAACATGAATTGTCAAAGCATCTAATAGCAATCTGTAAGCCATTCAGAAGCAGAATGCACGCAAACATCCAAAGGGTTTTATAGTCTTAACTGGCATCACCTGACCAATAGTATTTCATTAGCCTTCTGTCCATATTAAATGATCCATCCTTATACTTATTCAAAAAAAAAAAAAAAACTTATCATATAAGTTTGATTATGATTATATGTGTCAGGGATAACCCCTAGAGGGCGCCAAAGCACCCTGAGACTTTTGTGTTTGTAGTTTGTTTAGTTTCACTTCATTTCCCTGCATGCAGCTCGGTCAAGTGACATTGGGAGCTCACCTGAACCGAGTTAGTTATTAGTTTCTTTATAAATAGGTTGTTTGAGTTTCAGTTTTTGTCTAGCAACTGTTGATTTATACCCAGTAAATGTCAGTCCAGTTTAGTTCGTGGTTTACTCGTCTTGATTCATGTTTTGGTTTATTTTGTCATAAAGTACTTGTTTGTTTTGCTTTCTTTATTTGTATTTAAATAAACATCATTCTCTTTAAAACCATCGAGACTTCAGCACTCATCGACGTGACAATATGGCGTATGGTGTGATGTTTCAAAATTTTAAACCTATATTACAGTGTACTGAACAAACAATTTGTGGGCTGTGAAAATGGCTGGATGTTTTTTTTCTTGGTCAGAGAGCTCTTGACCATTAATTAATAAATTAACAAAATAAATAGAATCCCTGAAATTAATTGCAAAACAAGGAAAAAGATGGATACGATTAAAAATAAGATCACCTTTTTTCATAAATGCCTGAAATTTTGTGCTCCAAATATCTATATCAAAGTCTTTATTTTTCCATATGTTAAAAAAATACCTTCTAATCAATTTGAATTTATTTTATGCTTCAAAATAAAATTTAAGCTGACTTACCTTAATGTGTGAAGCTGCTTTGTGGAAATTCTGCTTAGCAGTTTCCAAAACTGTCTGACTCTTTTCTAATGGCTTTAGAGCAGCCCTGATTTTTTCCTGTAAGGAAACATTTTATCACTTCACATAGGCAAGATTTAAGCATTTTAAATGTTAAATATTATTCCAAATGAGGAAGTTCTTATAGCTGTCAAAACAATCCAGCTGCTTGCAGATGACAGTTGCAGTTCACATGATCTTAAACTGCAGTGCTTGAAAATCAGCACACAGGTTGGAATTAGGACATCTGTATGGCTAGGCTCTGGGGCTGGCACACGTCCTTCACAGCGCCTCCTCTTGACGCATCGCTCATACACACGTGTATGCATCTCAAACTTGGTATATATTTAGATCTCATTGAGTTGACTTTTGCGTTGCATGTCATCAGGTCTAATCCACAGGAAGTCCGTTATTTTGAGATGTTAGAATTTTATTTACTCCTTCTAGGGGATTTACACGACTGACCCCGAAATCACTAAGGGATGTTTGATATCTAAAATGGTTCAGCTATGGCGATGACTTAAATTTATGGCAAATACAAAAAAAAACAAACAGGAAATGTCAAATAACATCTGTGAACATTGAGTGATGTACATGAAACCTAAGGATTATTTTAAGAGAAGAAGGCTTATCGCAGGGATACGACTACTGGAAGTCTCAGTCATAGTGACACTGTCAGCAGGAAGTGTCACGTTTAGAAATCTCTAATATTTTACGTAGCATTAAAAACACACACACACACACACTGATATAGTAATATAGTTTAGAGGGAGAGTCAGTGTCCCTGTTGACATCAGTGGATCATACATTCCTACAGTATGATCTGTTTCATTGCACCCCACATTTTTGTATATCCCCTTTGAATACTTGTGCCCACTGTGCTCGGTCTGTCTGATGTGCCTGGGTGGTGATGGCACAGGTGCACAGGTCCGATCAAAATAGCCTGAAACTATATTTCAGTTTATAATTATTTTATTGGCTTTATGGACTTTGTTCTTTGGATACACCTAGCTCATGCAAAGGATCGTAAAAAAAAAAAAAAAAAACAATCACTTTTTTTTATTAACCATGGTGTGGTGTGATTGAGTTACAGAAGTGTTCCTATCCTAAAGCTCTTTATTTTTTTATACTGTACCTGTGTTTGCATATACCACAGCAAAAAAAAAAAAAAAATCACACTTTGCATTTTGTTCTAGTTAATTTTTTGTTCTATAAAATTAGAAAAAATAGTTCCTGCTCCCAGTTACATTATTGCTGTTACAAACATTTATTTACCAACCCTTTATTTTCTCTCTTGGAGTTAATTAGATAAAAAAAAGTAATCTCCTGATGCTGGAGATCCAGAAAACGTCACCGTAATGCTGATTTATTTAATTTTTTTTATCAAAAAATGGCAGAAGTAAAGTCATACCTTTATATCACACAGAACTTCATTTACCGGGCAGATCTCATGATTTTTGTGTATCTTTGACTTCTCACACACCACACACACGGGCTCCTGATCGTCCACACAGAACAGTTTGAGTTTCTCGTTGTGCAGGTTGCACAGGCTGTCAGACACCACTGGAGATCTGTAACGACGGCTCTCCAAGAACGATTCACACAGCTTCTTCAGCGCCAGGTTTAGAGGAGGATCCAGGCTAGAGGATTTACTTCTACATTCTGGACATTCCCGATACTTTTTGATTTCCCAGCACTTCTGCAGACACGTTCTACAAAAGCTGTGGCTACATGGGAGTAGAACAGGATCTCTGAAAACATCACGGCAAACAGGACAGCAAAATTCTTCCTCTGAAAGATGTCTTGTTGAAGCCATTTCCATAAACTTCCAATGTGTTTTAGTTTCGATGAAATTCCAAATCTTATGTCCAGATTTTGCTTTCCGTTTTAAAGATTTGAGCAGTTTAGGAAACAGTTTTCAATCCTATATTCCACTTGATTTTATGTTTAAAACAAAACAGAGAAACTCGCTCAGTTGTCGGGTATAGTTTGATGTTCATGTTTTTCAGTGGACTTTACACACAGTTCATCAGGTCAAAGTTACAGTATAACGTAGAATTCATAAAACTAAAATGGTGTCATGCACAGAGAGAGAACTGCTTTCTCCATGTCCTTCATAGAGCACATCGCCAAAGTATTCTCCTTGAACAATTTCACATTTTACTCCAACCTGGAACTGTAATTATCGACATACTGTATATATTTCATATTTCTACACAAAATAGAATATTTTATTAAAGTAAGTCGAAACGCCTCGGGTTCAAAATGAGTTATGATGAAAAGTTAAATATACAGTAGATAAAATAGCCTTAGGACGTCTCATAATTAGCTGAAAGGAGATAAATGAATGCCCTCAGTATAAATACACCAGTTTCTGGTAGAAATTTGGTAGGATTTGGTAGAAAACATGCCTAAACTGAGCTATGAAAATGGATCTAGACGGTTTTTCTGAAAATCGTCTCTGAGTGTGCCAGCAGAGATGATAAGCCAGTGCAAATGTGCAAAAGTTTTCTGGTCTGATGCCACCACATGCCACCATTTTTTGTTCTGTACAAAGCACTATGTTTGGTAGAAAGCCAACACTGTAATGCGTTACTTGCTTTTTTGACCAATGCTCTGTTTATCTGTCCAAACATTGTTGGTGTTGTTGTTGTTGTCGTTGTTGCTGCTACTACTACTACTACTATTATTATTATTATTATTATTAAAACTAATTTAAGCTAGCTGAGCTGATAACTCTTGAGATACCAATAATGAATCCAATCATGAAAAAGGTTTATTAATTAATGTTACATTACGAACACAAAATCATATTGTTTTGCTCTGACACAGGGCAATGAATAATTTATCTCTCTACATTTACCCTTATCTTTAATTTTGCCTACAAACTGCTGTTCTGCTGAGCCCAACTGCCAACTCAAACGTGATAAGGCCATATCTCAGAACTTAGATACGGTATGAGCCATGGGATACACAAATATTGACAGTGTTTGCCTAAGATTCCACAGTCTGTAAAAAAAACCTTGAATGTACCTTTAGCCTTTGAATATGGTGCACAAGGGCATAATGAGGTGTCCAATACATTTGTGAAAATGATTCCTCATGCACACAGAAGTACTCCTTTATATATTTCATCTATTATTAGTCGTGGAATATGGTCGTGCCATCAGGGAAGAAGAAAAACTCCATAGATGTGATTTAGTACGTTCAGGTCGTCAGCTGACTTCATTTTATTGCCACATAATAAAAATCGTATTTTCATTCATAATTTATTTTATTGCTGAGTCTCGACCTGAGTGACTGAAGCAAAACCCCAGATCATAACACTGTCTCCAGAGCCTTGTACAGTGGACACTATGCATGATGGGAGCATCGCTTCATGCGCTTACCTTCTTACCCTGACACGCCCATCACTCTGGAATAGGGTCAGTCTGGACTGATCAGGTCACATGACCTTTTTCCATCACTCTAAAGTCCAGTTTTTATGCTCTCTAGCAAAGAGGTTTATTTTTTTCTGATTATTCTCACTAACAAGTGGTTTTCTTATGGACACAGTTATTTAGTCCCACACCTGTGAGTTCTCATCACACAGTGTGTGTGCATGTGTGTGTGTGTGTGTGTGCGCGTGTGTGTGTGTATGGGTGGAAGTGCTCTTACTTTCACTATTTTTCATTTTTTCATGATTCATCTTCACCAATCATTTAAGTGATATGCCGTAATTATATATTTTTTTCTTCCATGAAGTTGGCAGCGAGCCCAACCATTTCTGGTGTGAATAATGTATTTAAAAGTTCTTGGACTAATTCCCATAATTAAATTGTTTGATTTGATTAATTCAGGCAAATAATTTGATCCTTCTAATGTAGTGACTTGTATAGGCCAGGCAATGTGCGTTTGTATACTTTTTTTTTTTTCCAGGTGGCCAAAAAGATGCAATGCTTTATTAAGTCAGAAATACATTCATCTTTTATTTAACTTTCATTAAAAAACAACAACAAAAAAACACTAATTAAATTCAGTAAAAAGGTTCATTTTACTTATTTTACTGTCTACCAAATTATTTTTTTTATGACTCATCATAAACCCAAACCATTATCATCATGATTTTTTTTTAATAATAATATAGTGAGAGATTATTCTCATTGGAAGACAACAATGAAGAGCAGAGGGACGAGCATGAGGAGAAAACTCAAGGTGAAGCTCTCAGCTCCGTTACACAGGTTTCCTTGACAACACTTTACATCTGTACCTGTTCCGATCGTTGCCTGGACTACAGCCAAGTCACAAAGGCTTTTGGTTGCACATCCTTCCAAAAATGTTGTAATGCCAAATCCACTACCTGGAGAGAGAGAGAGAGAGAGAGAGAGAGAGAGAGAACAAAAACATTTTATAGCAAGAAGCAATTTGATAAACCTTAAAAATAAGCGTAAGCAGTTAAAAATGTATTTAGATCAAAACACAGTCTTTACTTCTGTGCTTGAGAGAAAATTAAAGGTCTGGATTGTTTATGTGCATATTTTGTGTATGTTGTACTTTTTATATTAATGCAGCGATCTTCATTTCCTGAACAGTCCACAGTTTCTGTGAGAAAAGAAGGATTAACATGTAGTGGATACATAATAATAATAATAATAATAATAATAATAATAATAATAATAATAATAATGCAGGGCTTGTTATTGTCATAGTTGATTTGAGAATAATGATGTGTGTAATTTCCACCTAATGTTTTGTTGCAGTGATCTCCCTGACAGTTGTAGGAACAGAACTGTCCAGGACAAGTGTAACACTTCAGTCCATTTGCAGTCTGATCCATTAGAGCTTAACACACAATGAAACAAATAGGTTAGAACCTTTTCAATAAGATATTTTTCCTGTAATATTTCTAATCATTTGATGACACTAAAACATAATTTTCCAATCCAAACAATATTTTATTCATTGAAGAGTTAAAAAAAAATGTAAAAAATAAATAAATAAATGAAAAGAAAAGTTCTGTCTGTACATTGGTCAGAACTCACTCTTTCAATGATATCTTTATGTTTTATACATGGGAGGACCAGAAAGCAAAGTCGGTCTGTCTGTACTGTATGTTGTCCAGTCAGATTTTGTCACAGCATCACACAGAAGTTAATAAAACATTGGCAGTACTTAACGTGCACCATGAAATGAAATAAAAATCTAGGAGAGATGTTATGAGTTTGAGGGTTAGGGTCAGATTAGAAACATGAAGTTTTGACAGCATACTGTGCATACGTCAAACTGTGGGCATGTTAAATCGACCGCTGGACAGAATTTAATGAATCTTCTGCAGCACTTAGATCTCTGTCTGAAGTTTAATCTGCAGCATCAGTGAATCTACATGTGGAGTAAAAGTGATGTTATGAACAGTTCTGTATGTGTGGGATTTAATAATCTACTTTAAAATAATCTACTAATGCGCTACTGTCTCAATGTAAACAAACACCTGCAGCAATAGATATTAATGAGAAAAGATAAAGTGAATATTTTTAGTTCATATTTTCACTTTGGCTGAAATAACAGCGCTGAAGTGGTAGAAGTGAATTTTAACACGCTGGAGTGGTTTTAAGACAAAACTTCATCTTTATCTGATCGACTTTTTCCATTTCTCATCTGTGATTCTCTCTCCGATTACCGAACAGGGAGTGTGTTTGTCTGACCACCAAAGAAGTACAACTTAGTGTAAACAAGGCGTCAGATACTCAACCTTACAGAATGTCATTTCTGTCTATTAATAAGTTAGACAGAGAGTTCTGCTGTACAGAGAGACACACAGACATGGACTTCAACCTCAAATAATAATCATAATAATAATAATAATAATAATATCACTGATTACATTAAAGATCAGCAGATTATTATCAGCTTTAACATTTTAACTCTTTCTACAAACTCTTTAACCGTCAATGGCAGGTACTTCAGCTGGTATATGCTGAACATGTATAAAAGTATATTTTAAAAAGGTATACATCAATTGTTATTGTATTTAATGATTAGTCTATAATTTTATACACATATCTGTGCCATGTACATTCCATATGGATTTAAGCCTTTATAGCGCACTCATTGAAATATTTAGAAATTCAAAATTTCAAGACTTTTTCCAAGAATCATTTATATTGTTGTATTATTTTTATTGTTGCTTTTAGTTTTTACTTTATTATTATTATTATTATTAATTAATTAATTAATTTTCAAGTTTCATTTGAAATGTGTTAAAAATATGGTTCTTTGCCTGATTTCTTGGTAAAAACAATTGGTAAGTTAAACAAAAACAAAATTGGCTAACTTGAAACAAAAACTGTAAAGTTTACATAAGAGATTTATTTTTTTTATAATTTCTATAGTTACACATCATTCACAGGAAATTGGACAGTTAAAGCCCCATGGCTTAAGAACGTATAAGTACAGTAAAAACAACAATTATATACAGTATACTAAAAAAGAGCAAAAACTTTCCAGTTTTCTTCTGGTCGTACCTGGCATTGTTTCCTTGTTGCAGAGGTCAGTTGTGCAGCACTTTACATTGATATTAATAGTTTGATTTGCCATGCTTATACTCCCATTTATGCACTGCATAGCAGTCATGCAAGACTTTATACTGATGTTCGAAAACATTCCATCTGCAGAAGACAATTTAATAACAATCTCGTTTCTCATGCAGACTTTAGAGAAGTTGAAATACTGTTTTTTCTTTTTGATTTCCTCTTACTCATGTTCATGAAGGTGGTGATGCTGCCGCATTGATCTGGACAATAATCTATGACTGTATTTTCACAGCTTCCTGTTGGACCAGGTATACACTGATAACACTGCAGCGCCAGCGCTAGAGGACAAAGACACAAAGCCAACACAAAAATGCAGTTACACTGCTGTTACTATCTCAGGTTCAGGATAGAGGAGTATGCCCTTTTTTAAAAAAAAAGTTATTGTTAAACATTGTACAGTAGCAAACAACCACAATGTTAAACGATGATTGATGTTTTCACCATCATGACCATCATTCCTGGTTGCTCGCGTGACGTAATTAATACCACTATTTAATTTTCAAATGTCTGTGATTATATCTTATATCTAAGCTAAATTGTTGCAAAGACATTCCACAACATTAAATGTAACTATAACTAGATTAAGTGTTGCTCATAAACACAAAGGAATTAATTCAAAGTCATTTCAGTAACTTCAGAAACATTGATTTCCTATTAGAAGTGAACACACACTGAATAATAATATATCTTAACAATGCTCATTTCATTAAACTATGTTTCACTATGTGCAATCTATGAGCCCGGATGTACTGCAGCTTTAGTAAAACCCTCTGCCAATGAACAGACAAACCTGGCAACTTGTAAAAACCTGGAATCTGGAAATTTGTAGCCCAACTAATTACAGTTAAATAAACGCATTGTGTCAGTGTGTACCTGTAGAGAAAAGCAAGCAGCTGGATATCAGAGTGACCAGCAGCTCCAACCTGATAAATGGATGGAGGGAGCAGATTAGATTGAATATAAACATGCTGAAGAAGGTGTGGCCTTCTGCTTCCGATCATGCATTAATCCTTTCTACACACTGACTTCAATTTTGTTTTTTTTGTTTTGTTTCAGGTCTTTCACGTCATGTGATTTTAATATGATTTTTAAATGTGATTTGTTCTTGTGTTTTTCACCTTCCTATTTATGTTCACTACTATTTATATATTAAATATTAATATTTTAAATATTCTTTTCATCATGGTTTCAGTAATGCTCAGAGTGATTTTCTTCCGTGGTTCATCTATTTTCATGTTTCACCTTAAGTAATTTTATTTTCCCATTGATGATTTTTTTCATTGTAGAGCATATGCCTTACATTTTCAAAATAGGATTCCTACCCCACACAGCGTCAAATGTGTACAGCAACTCCCATGTTCTGCTTCAGAACATAAGGGTAATAAAATTTACCTTCACATTATGTAGCAGGCAGCTGGATATCTGAGTGACCAGCAGCTCCATTGCTGATGGATTTCTCCATTAATGAAAAGTGGTTAATAACTTTGTGTGTGACATCACATTGAGTGACTTCATAGTGTGTTGCTTTTTTGGGGGCTTTTTGAAGGTCTAAACATAAAGTTCCCCTTTTTCTGAAATTATGTCATAATGGTATTGGTATGTCTCCTTTAAATGCATGTGCACAGTGTGCCCACGGTCTTTCCGGTGCCTGGGCCTGCTCATTGTTGCTTGCAACTATATTATTAAATCTTGCTTTTACTATAAAACAGTTACATGTTGGTTGATAGAGCTCTGTGTTTGAGGTAATGGTGGTGAATGGCATCAGAGGTCATGCAGGAGCTCTTTATATAAGCCTGGTAACACTGATAAACAGTTTAAACAGAATGAAGTGTAAAGAGTAGAACGTCTGAGTGGAAAATATTGTACAGTTATTAGAGCTAACAATATACCAGGGTTGGGGGGCATTACTTTTTAAAGTAACTAATTACATTACGAAATTACTGTCATTAAAAAGTAATCAGTTACATTATAGCATTACCTTCTGATTAAAGTAACTAGTTAGAGTACTTTTCCTTTGCATGTTGTTTTAGTCAGGACCTTTATAATTATTCTACCATCATCACTCAGCGAAGTTTGGCCCAAAATCTGTTAACTATTAACAGCAGCAATAACAGAGGGGGACGGGTTATTGTCGGAACTTTCACTCACACACTCACACACACTCACACACACACGCACACGCACACACACACTAATGGAAGGACTGCTGTCTGGCTCACGGATTACATAAATTGTCTGAATATCTGATTACATTTTTGAAAATGAAAATGAGGACTTAAATGGTGGACCTAATGCGTTAGATTACTCAAAAAAAGTAATCCAAGTACTCTAATGCTATACAAAGTAGGTCAAAAGTAATAAACTTTTGTACTCAAGTACAAGTACTATTACTTCAGTGAAATTTTCAAAGTACAAGTAAATTTACCATTATAAAAATCTACTCAATTAAAAGTAAAAAGTGGCTCATTAAAAATTTACTCAGAGTAAAAGTTAGAGTTACTTTTTTTTTAACAGCTGGGGTGGGATGAGGCATTCTAGCGTTG
>QMIH01002563.1:20544-44762 GCA_003987875.1 Clarias batrachus | reverse complement strand
TAATAATAATAATAATTGATTAAACAATGACAATATTTGGTAGTGATTATGTATTAGGGTAATATGCAGTGCTGCTATAGCTAACTAATAAAATTAGTAAACTACTGAAACCCAAACACAATTTGACAATGTTACCTTTTTGTACATATATTTATCATCTACAACAAGTAAAGTAGTCATGCTGCTCAAGTTTTAAATTATTACAGTTACAAAACTTCATCCAAATGAATGAGCAGGAAGCAGGAGGAAGAGATTGTGACTGCAACACAATTGTTTGAAATGTTATACTGAATGTGCATGACATTCTGGCACAGGGATGATCTGCTGGCTGAAAAGATATAATGGCACACCATGCAATCATCAAGTACTGATCAATATTAAAAGACATTGTTTGAGAATAACTGTAGTTAGTAGAAATATACTGCAAGACGAGAAAACTGTTTTGCATTTATAATAATAATAATAATAATAATAATAATAATAATAATAATAATAAAAATGCATGTCCAGATTTAACTTCAATCTGTCTGTGATTTGAATCTTTCTTTCTTTCTTTCTTTCTTTCATTTTATTGCTCAAATGTAAACTTTTTGCTTAGATATTATTTTAAAAAGTTTTACTTCAGCTAGGGTTACTGTTGGTTATTGATAATTAAGTGAAAAATCACTTTACTAAAAATGTGCTTTAAATTTCTTTTCTAAAAGAATCTCTGTTCTGAATTATTCAGTGGATAGTTCATTATTCATATTGTAACTTACTCAATTTTATTTATTGAAAACAAAATTATAGTATATTAAAAGAATGTGCTTATGTAACACTACATGTCATTTTCAGAAAAAAAAAACATTAAGCAATTTAAGTTTGAAATGGTCGTTATGATTATATCATTTAGTATTTCATGTTGGTTCTGCATTGATGCCGAGCTGCTTCTTGTCAAACTCCAAAATGTAAATTTATTTCCACTTTTTTTTTATCTAAAAGGGCAATGTTATACTAATAATTTGTCTTCTGAAGTTAAACTACCTTCAATTAAATTTAATTATTATATGATAGTATTAATTATTCAATGGTAGTAGTTTATCTCCTAAGAGAAAAAAAAAAGCTTTTTGTCTTTATATAATCGTAGGTATTTTGCACTTAATTAATAGATTTTGCTGTTGTTACTTAAATGTCAGAATTTGTTTACACTGTTTGGGGAAGAGTCATGATGCAGCGCAACAAAACAGGGAACTTAAGAGAAACCACAGTACCAAACCTAAACACTCGCACATTTTCATATTTATAAAAAGAAAAATACAAAGCTAATAGTGTGTGCGTCAATTAACCTTCAGTAAATGTCACACACTGTAAAAATCTGGCTGGGCCACCTTTGGTTAAGGATCACATTGGCCATGACAGTGTTTTGAAAAAATAAATTCAACGTTGGAACATTTATTTCTATCCAACATTGCATTAATCTTGTATTGATCAGTGGATATATATAATTTTTTAGATAACCTAACCCTGCTTTAAACCTTTCCACAATTTTATCCCTGACCTGTCAGTTGTGTTCCTTGAGCTCTGCAAATGCACTCCACACTTTTCAAATTTTTATTTTTAAAATATTTTGAAAAGCTTGTATCATTTTCCTTCCACTTCACAATGATGTGCCACTTTGTGTTGGTCTGTCACATAAAATCCCAATAAAATACATTTATGTTTGTGGTTGTAACTTGACAAAATGTGGAAAGGTTCAAGGGGTATGAATACTTTTGCAAGGCACTGTAAGTGATCTCAGATCACACTCAGTCAGGAGATTTTCTGACTACACTATCCTTTGTGTTTTAATAATGTGTGTTACAGTTCTTAACCCAACTGCAGTAATCTCCCTAGTTGTTTTCTTTGCTTTATGCAGTGATTTGACTCTTTTTCATGCTGCATTGTATATTTGTCATGAAACAGCTGAAAGATTATTAAACATCTGAAGCCTATAAAAATCATTATAGGTTGTATGTGAATCAGGTTGGTGAAAGTCCAATGTGTATGTCTGTAGGTGTATATTAATATAAAATCCAGTCAAATTGTAATCTATTTAAATCAGATTTACTGGCTTTAGCTGGAAATGAAGTCAATAGACTTCAGTATGAGGAAGAGAGGCATACAAGACTTCCTCTTTGTTACGCTTTGTATAATTGATATCCTCAAAACTTGAATACAATCACAGTTACTTCACAGTTTCCTCGGTTAACAGTTCCTATATGTAAATATAATAGTTCACTTTATTATTATTATTATTATTATTAGTAGTAGTAGTAGTAGTAGTATGTACTTGCATGTCTGGCATGTAAATAGTGTTTGTGACTTATGTTCACAAGTTGGACCAATATTTACTCTGGGAAAGTTCCTTGTATTCAAAGTCGATTTGTGGGCTATTTTATGTTCTTTGCTGTCACTGTGAGGTAACCCAACAGCACAAGAAGGTATATAAAGGGGGGAAAAAAGAATGCCATCACAGGCAAACTAAATACTGGCCACTTTATATAAACTCAGGCATTGATCCACACAGATCAGTTTTGTGCCATATCTTCAATTGTCATCTAAAAATGATACGTTAATACTTTATCTTCTTGATCCTTTAACAGAGACGTTTTAATACTAAACCTTGTTTAAAAAAAATAAATATTCAAACTTAAGTGTTGATATGAAAGCATGAATTAGTTTTAATATAAGCCACACTGCTGGTGAAGACATTTTAGCATTTTAGGGGTAGCATATATATTTACATTGTGTGCAGGTGTCACAGTAGTGTAGTGGTTAGCACTGTGGCGTTGCGTCTTCTGAGGCAGGGGTTCAATTCTTGGGATTCAATTTAGGTCTGTGTATATGGAGTTTTCATGTACCTTCTGTGCTTGGTGAATTTCCACTGCCTACTCTGGTTTTCATCCATAGTCTTAAGAAATACGAAGTAGGTTTATTGGTGTTTTCAAATTGCCTGTAGAGTGTGAAAGACCTTTTCAAGAAAGAGGAGCAACCAATGCCTTTATGGGTCACTGGTAACTCAGAGGGCTAAGGTACTGAGTTACTGATCAGAAGGTCAGTGGTTTCAGCCCTGGCTCCGCCAGGTTGCCATTGTTGGACCCTTGAGCAAGGCCCTTAACCCTACCTGCTCCAGGGGTGCTGTATCATGGCTGACCCTGCGCTCTGACTCCAGTTTTGCTGGGATATGTGAAGAAAGAATTTCCCTGTGCAGTAATGTATATGTGACAAATAAAGGCTTAACTTTAAAACTTATGAAAGAAATGGCTTATTTAACATACAGTACTATAAAGATGTGATATTGGGTACTGTATTTTGGTAGAAAAGGAGACACATAGGAGATTACATAATGATTTATTGTGGATAGTTAATACAAGCAATTGCTAAAAGATTATTGAAATCATGTAATAGATAGCTAGCTAGCTAGCTAGCTAGAGATGTGTATTGCTTTATTACATAAGGGTTTTATCAGCTTTGGTCTCAGTAGAAGAGGATGTTGGAGAACAAACATATGATCATGAGGAGGAACCTCTGTGTGAAGTTTGCACCATTGTTCCTGAAGTTGATGTGTTGGAAGCATGCAAGCAAGTGGAAAACTTTGTTAAACACTGAAAAGGGCCAAAACAAGCTGTCTCGATGCCTGGGTCAGAGCATCCCCCAAAACAGCAGGTCTTGTGTGGTGTTTCCAGTATGCAGATGTTAATGCCTACCAAAGTGTGCTTCAGGAATGGTGGACTAAATCACAGTTTTTGAATTAAATTCCAGTCCTAGCTCCTCCATCCCACAAACAATGTTCCAAAATTAGGTTGGGAGAACTCAAATGTCCTATTTTGCACACTTTTAAATTAAAATCATGAATGCAATTCTGCACTTATGTTTAATTTCTTTTTATTTAAGTGTGAGAATCAACAGACTTTTCTACAAAAAGTACTCATCCTTTCTTCCAAAAAGCAGTTAAATCTCTAAAGATTAAAACCTTGTAAAGAACAAATGTTTAGTCAGCAATAGTTAAAGAAACAGAACTTTATACTGTTTAGTATAAAAGTGGCCCACTGCAGCTGCAAGAGATTTTAAATAGCACTGTTATGATTAAGTAAAAAATGTCAGGCATGTTCAGTACTCTTTCAGCGTGTTGTAGTTGTTTGAGGTTCTGCCAGTTTGAGAGCTACTGTACCAATGGGGAGAATAAAATGAAAGGACAAATAAAGAAACCACCATGTGATAAACATTATGATTTATTGATGATATAAGTGCTGAGCAGTGAGATTAATACCGAAGTTGGCAGAGTGATTATCGTTTCACATTTAGGAAAATGCTTTAATATTCAGAGCAAACAATGACTGGAGATGTACTTCGAAAGGAGGTCAAAACTTTTTAATGTTTTGCAATGGGCAAAGTGTGTGTGAGTGTTTGGAAGACAGTATATGCTTGCTGAAATCGCAGACACAGTCATCTTCCTCTCCATAGCTTACTGTACATGTTGAGCATTGTTTCTGTAACACACTCGTTACGGTTTCCTACGCAGATGGTAGGTTAGCTCTAGGTGTCTAGGGGAGATAGGAAACCGACATAAGAAAAATAATAATAATAAAATATGAATACACTTAACACTGTCACTAATTACAAAAAAAATGAGGCAGACTCAAGAATGGCAATGAGCTTCAACGAACTTTAGTAAATGAAGCACAAACACACAGACCCAATTGCTCCGTAATTACAGTGGAGACCCAAAAGTACAAACAGACATAAGTTATATTTACAAAATATATACACAACAGATAGAATGACAAATTCAACAGTGGGAGTCACGAGCAGAGCTTAAAGCAAAGAAATAAATAAAACAAAACACCTTCTAACTAAAGCGCGGCAGTCAGTCTTACCTAACAAACAAAACTAGGGCGTAAGATGCCCGCTGACTACACTGGCTAACCAAAACATAAATACAACAAATAGCCCTCACTCCTAACTAGTGTGTCTAAACAGCGCGGTCCTCTACGTGCTGCGTATGTACACCGTAGGGCCTACTAACCTTGACTCCACACCGCGAATTGGAGATACGTCCACGAACTCACGCTGGGCGTAGACGAACAAAACGCACACCGCTAGTGTTTTAGCGTAACATATCGCCGCCACAATGTTTGAAATACCGGAAGTAACAATACCAGAATCGCCGTAACAACAAGCATGAACGAAAGAAAGAAGCCGCCGCTGGCTGCGTCACTTCCGGGTTCTTATACGCGACTGGGGCCGCCTCATTGGTTCCCACGGGATT
This sequence comes from Clarias batrachus, assembly GCA_003987875.1. Taxonomy (NCBI): domain Eukaryota; kingdom Metazoa; phylum Chordata; class Actinopteri; order Siluriformes; family Clariidae; genus Clarias; species Clarias batrachus. The sequence continues at coordinate 39,475 of QMIH01002563.1, read as the reverse complement.
CACTGTCGCGCTGGGAACAGTGATTGGCAGGGGCGATGTCCAATCCCAGAACCTGAAAAATATTGGAGCCAAAACACAAGACCTCCCACCAAAATACTACGGGACGTAACAACACTGTAAAGAGCATCTTACTGCTAAAGAGAAAAGATAACTGAGACAACTTCCAATACCTTTTTCACTTTTAAAGTGTTGCTGAAATTAGTGCTACAGAATTTGGACACTTTCACTTTTTCCATATCTGGGTTTCCACTTAGACACAGTTCTGGCACTTTGACCCTTTTTATTTATTTGACCTCCAAATATTCCATGTATCAAAGTGATTACAAATATGGGAATTTCATTTTATTAAAGTTATATTGATTTCAGTATACCATGCTTGATTAAATATTGAAAAAATATATATTTTAATTAATAATAACAACAACAACAACAATAATAATAATAATAATGCTGTGGATACCCTCTTAGGCAGATCTGTGGGCAACTGCAATTCCGGTTGCTAGGCAATGCCATGTAGGCAGTCAGGTGAAACATACTGTACAACACCTATAGCCATGCATCTTTAAAAGCTACCAAATACCTCCGTCTCCCAGTGGACATTGGTTCAGCGCTAGGTATAAGAGTGGATTTATGGTGCTGTTAAAGGAAAACTCAGAATAAGGAAAAGACATCTTCAGTTGTTGTCGTTTCCCCACACTGTTGCAAAAGGTTTTGCATTTATTATTTAAAAAATTTTTTTTATCTTAAACAAGTACACATAAGCACCATGAACAGCCCTAAACACAGCACACTGGTAGCGCAGGAATCTCTTAACTTACCAAACTGAAACTTTTCAAGGTGCACAGTTTACACCCCACTAACACACTGACGTTCACTATTGCATACAGAAGTGGCGGCCAAAGCACACTGATCTGGACAGATTGTCTGTTTGTTGGTCCATCCTGCAAATGCAAATTTACACTGACAGTTCAGTTACAGAACTAATGAGAAATGAGAATGATAAGAAAACAGAACTAGCTGAAAAAAAATACACAAATGGTTTACGGGAATAAGCATGATTTTCATAGGCTTCATTATCTTTGGAGAAAAGCGGTGTGTGTGTGTGTGTGTGTGTGTGTGTGTGTGTGTGTGTGTGTGTGTGTGTGTGTGTGTGTATACATGCATATGGAGTGAAGGATTTGTTTTCCATTTTTGAACAATACCTCAGAATTAATTTCTTAAAAGGGGAAGAAGCTTAAAAATGAAAGTCACTAGAGAGCTGAAAATCAAACTCCCACCTAAAGACATAGTATAGTAATTATTTATTATATAGTGTATAACAAGTGTTGTCTATAGTGTTGGCTTAAGGAATAAATATAAAAGCGTGTTTATTATTCAGAGTTTGCATGTTATCTCAGGTCTTGGTTGCATTCACCGGGTTTCCTCCAACAGTCCAAAGGGAGTTTATAATTCAATATATTAAGTGTTGAAGAGACTTTACAGGGTTGTGTATGCTTGTGTGGCCTTCAGACATGGAGTTGACAAAGGTCATGGGCAGGTGCTGTGCTCATCTGACGTTTGTGACAGCTGGAGAATTTGAGTAACTGCATTTAAATTACAAAACTTTAGTTTATTCATCTTTTCCAATATAACAAAAATATCAATGGCAGCCAAAAACGACCTGTTAGAAACTGCTCAGAATTTATTTATTTATTTACATATTCATTTAATAATTGATTTATTTTACATTCTTTTGTTCTAAAAAAATCTCAGTCTACAGAAATACAAGTTGTCAGAGCATGCCAAAAACAGCAGGTGGTAGTATAACCCTAACTCTAAAGCCAACTGAGGCAAAAAATGATTAACACTGAAGAGGGAGATTTTTATTTTGGATTTTTCTGAATTGACCTTCTATCGTGTCTTCAACATGGCATACATCTGTCAATTATAAATTATAGAAAACTTTATTATTATTATTTTATTATTATTATTTAACAATATCATTCTAGACTATAAAAATATCATATCAGCTACATATTTGTACCTTTATTTATCTAATGTTTTGGACTGACAAATAATTCTTAGAAAGCTTGTAATGCTGCCTTAATCTGAAAACAAACAATTTAAAAACTTTAGTTTTTTTAAATAGAACTTTAAAAAGGTTTTTGATACTATTTACAGTAGCATCATTTTTGTTTTATGAGTTTTATGTAGATTTAAATCCATAATGAACAAGGTGAGGGAAAATATCCTGAGATGACTCATAGAATAGTAATAAATAAAACAGACCAGGTCAGGAACCAAAATATACAGTAGCCAGATGAGACTTTTTTCTTTTTATATTGTGCATTTTTATTAATGTTAGTAAAATAATGTTGAAATAAATGTACAAATATTAATAAAATCCAAACGCTATTATGGTACTTTAGGTTTGATTGCTATGTGACAGAAAATATTCAGGTGTCATTGGTGAACTCGGCACCGAACACTCCCTACTACGGCAAACCATATGGAAGGGGTGTGGCTGCCTGACCAAACCCATAATGCCATCCATATCAATGGGCGGGGCATCAGGTGGCCAGGAGAACTGCAACCTCTGCAGGAGAGATGTGAAGAAGATGAAGAGCTCTGTCCTTGCAAGGGATTCACCGAGACACACCCTCGGACCTACAGCACACACACACACACACACACACACACACACACACACACACACACATTAATTTATAAGCTATGTATTTTGTGCTATTATAATGATATAACAGCAGTACAAAAAACTAAGACATCCTGATACTAAAGTCCACTCATGTGGCTCTGTTTTTCAGAAAGATAATTTACAATGATGATCGTGTCTCACCCAGAGAAAAAGGTAGAAATGAGTCATTTTTGCAGAACTGGCCATTCTCATCCAGGAAGTTCTTGGGGTTAAACGTATCTGGATATTTCCAGTGCTTCTTGTCCTGCATTATGGCCGTTAGGTTGAGTATGCTCTCAGTTCCCTGTCATAAAAATAGAAACAAAATATATCGTATTAGTGCTATTTTGGATTGTGATTGGTCAGAAGGTGTTGATTGGTTTTCTGTAACAGCATCAGTAGTGCAGCTACAACTTGCAGGTTTATATCAATTCACTCATTCTAAAATACAGTTGCTTCAATAGTAACATTTACAGTGTTCGGCAAAGTGATTTCTTTATGTTGTTATAAATCTGAGAAGTTGAGGGCTAAGGACCTCACACAAGGGCCAACAGTGGCAACTTAGTCGGGAATTTTACACCTGGTACATTCCAAACATATTACTTCACTGGTGTGTCAGAATTAATGACAGAGAAGCAAATTTCATGCCAACATCGTGAAAATAAATCAAATTTTGTTTGATTTATTTTGTTTGAGAGGACAATCTGCTACCTTGGGGATGGTGTATCCTTGTAGTTGTGTCGTCCCTGTAGTTTGGTGAACTACACCAAGTGGAACAATATTCCCAATGCGTTGGATCTCATGTACAGTGGCGTGTGTGTATGGCATGCTCGCACGGTCATCCATTGTGGGGGAACGATCGTAACCAAGCACACGAATGATCTCTTCATGACAGCGATCTAAGTACACCATACACAACATCAGTTAAAGTGTCTTGAAAAGTATGTCAGCTTTTTACATTTGTAACTTTAAAAAGGAAAATGAGGTAAGGTTTGTACCAGAGTTTGATTTTTGGTTAAATTATGAATGTCTTTTTTATTTCCTTTACATTGTTTAAGACAGAGAAGTATAAAGTCTTAATTCTCAAAACAGTCACTCCAAATTGAATGAAGAAGTACAGGATTGTGGAACTCCATGATTGCATCACTATACATGAGTGCATGACTATTTGTTACTCTACCTTGTATTTCTGGATGGTTCATCATGAAGATCAGACCCCATCTGAGAGTGGTGGCTGTAGTCTCAGTTCCAGCGAGGAAAAGATCAGCAGTGGACATCAGCAGGTTGTCCTCATGAAATGTTGAATCTTCATTTGACTTTTGCTGCTCAAAACATTAATATTCTGTAATGCCTGAATCCACCACTTAATTATTTCCCTAAACACACAAAGTCCAAATGTTACAGTCAAATGAACTTAATGGGAATTCCACATATTCACAATGGGGTTATGAACATATTTCCTTCATTTGTATTTCCTGGCATTTCAGATTAATTAAAACAATATGTGTGTGATTATTATTTAGTCTGAGGTTGTTGAAGTTCTTTCAATGAGATGTGTGTTTTTTAACAACTCATTTATATTCCATTCATCCATCTAGGAGCCTCTCTTGTCCATCCAGAGACTGTGGAGGCCAGCGGTGACCATTGTATTCATTCTTATTTTTATGACAGTGGTAGGACTTTCTGTCAACATTCATATTTATATTGTATATTTAATATTAGTTTTGAATGACATTTTATAGTGTATTTGCAGTTGGAGCCACACGAAATACCCGCGGCCATGTGAATGCCGTGCGGACCCCGTGGTCCCCCCTCCTTCTCCTGCCAGGGAGGCGTGTCAAGATTTCGGAGTAAACACGCCCATTCAAGCTCTATTTATTCATTTACCACTAGATGGCGCTTTGTTCTCAACATCACATTAACACAAGCCAACAATTTAGCTGCGCTGAGTTGCAATCACTTGATTTTAACAAATAGGAACACGAAGTGCTTCGGCATTTTTATAAAAATAATAATCACGTTTTTTGCTGTTTGTGTCCAGCATTTAAAAACGATTTCATCCATTATTTGACCACGGCTGGAAATCATAGCTGGAATGTGATTGTGAATTTATGACTGAAATAAAGCTGACCCCGATTTGTTTCACTTTACAAAAAAGGCAGCGTTTTGATCAAAAGGCTGATAAAACCCGTGTGATTTATCGATAAAAATCCCAGAAAGTCATCGCGTCTCGCAATAATGCAGATAAAACATAATACACATGTCCATAAATAAAAATGAATATTTAAGCATATACGCGAAATACATTTCACCTATTATTTCACAATATTACAGATTAAAACAAGGAAAGAAGACGTGCGGAGCTTCAGTACACTGTGACGGGAAATACATTTTAGACAAAGACGTCTGCTCGGTCTTGTTAATTCGTTTTAAACCCTTCAATTCTGCCAATTCCCCCATCAGCGAAACCGGTTTGATAAGTTCACACCTATTGTGAATGACAGGTGAGAAGAGGGATTACAGTAACTGGGGGTCTGCGGGTGTTCACCTCGGAGCGCGCTGTCACGTTGTCAGCGAGTAGACTAAAACAAAATCATGTCTATACTTCATGTAGAGTCTGAGAATTTATTTACCATAAGCTTTGTTGTATTGTTTTTAATCACTCTATACACAACCTATGATTTCATCCATGCTATTTTTTATGTTACACTCTAAAAACTGCTGGGTTAAATGTTTAAGTGCTAAGTGCTATATTTTATTTATTTATTATTATTTCGTAGCTACTGCAGAGATAGTTAATCAGCGGTAGTTTTCACTACTACTACTACTAATGATGATAATACTGAATGGAGAAAGCGCAGTCAAAGAGGTATCATCATTGCAGGAGAGAAGAAAATGAAGAGTAAATACATATCAGCATTTAAATACGTTTATGAGCTCTGTCGCTTGCTGTCAATGGCATAAGAGAGAGAACACATTTTCGGCTTCAGTTTCAATTTTCACAGCCGCCCGCGAGCTGCCACGGAAGCGCGCGAGATCCCTTTTCTCGAAACGCGCGTTCTTAATGGCCAGATCTGTAAGGTGAGAAACCTCAATGGAGAAAGTACTGACTCCGCCCACTACTGACTGTTACTGCTAAATGCTGTGTTCGAAGTTTTTTTTCGACCTGCGCAAATGTGTTTGTGTTGTGCCAGCTCAGGCAAACCTGACGAATGCAGGAGCACACACACACACACACACACACACACACACACACACACACACACACACACCTGTGACTTTGTCTACGGCGAATTTACTGTAAATGTCACAGTGTTTATTTTGTTGAACATTACAAAACTGCCATGTCCCATAAAATAATAATTTTTATCAGTAGTATAAGCCAGGCTTTAGCAACCATGGCCAAATCACAATATACTTTAAGCTCTCTTACGCGCGCATGAGCTCTCTCTCTCTCACACACACACACATACACAAATAGCACCTGAAATGATGATTGATGATGATGTTTGAGTCCTATGGGTTTAATTTGCACAGCAAAAATTATTATTATTAATAGTAGTGGTGGTAGTAGTAGTAATCCAAGACAATATAAGCTCTCTCTCTCTCTCTCAAACACACACAGCACATGAAATTGCGTAAAACCAAATGAAACTAGGGCAAAAATATAAGCAGTAAAAGATTAAGTAGCATACTGCAGGTCATCCCTAACAGGCGCTAAATCTCTGGAACTTTTTAGTTGTTTTAGTATTGTTCTCAAGTGTGAATGTTTATGGGGATTTAATCTGTCTCTGCAGTCGCATCTATTCACAGTTGTGATAAGTGATTAACGCCCTATAAGATTTTTGATGGGGGAGCATTATGCATGGATAAATGACAAAAGAAATACTGATCTGTTGTAACGATGCGGGTCGCGCGAGATGCAGATCCGCGCATAAACTGTTCGGAACGGGCAGATCCGCAGGCTGCTACCACGGCACAAAAATATATAAATCTCTCTCCTATGTCCTCGGTAACGGCATAAGCACAGAGAGGATCAAAAGTTTTATTTTTGATTCCAGAGCGGAGGAATTTTGTTAATTTTGTGTTATCAGTTTTCTTTTGTTTACTTTCAAGTTTCCTAATGAATAATCTCACGCCACATCCAAACAGAAAGGTCTTCCCGTGCAATACCATAAGCACTCTCACACACTCTTATTTCCTTAAACCTCTCTCAAGCCCTGAGTAAAAGCTCTTCTCATTAAAAACATCTCGTGGTGCAAAATACATAGCCTACAGCGATCGGTATAGATAGATTACACATGTTACCATGTCTTTAAGGATTATTAAGGATGTCTTGGACAATATTGCAATAACTAAGTTTACTTACAAAGAAATTAATTCATTGTAAATAGCATAATTATCATGGGTTCTGTACTGAGAGATTAAAAAAAATCTGTTTTATTAATCGGTTTTATTAGATTTTTTTTTACCATATCATCTATTTATGAAACTATGTTGACAACGCCTGTACAGTATATAGACATGCCGTATAAACTGCCTGGACACTGTAGTGCTCCACCTGGCGAGATTATACAGCATTGCAACCATCTTATTGGAAAGCGCATGGGGGCGTTTATGGGGCGGGGCATTGTTAACTGCGTCATAGCTATGGGTCCCGCCATGTTCCAGGCGGCTATTTCGTGTGGCTCCTACTAAATTTTCATCAAAAAACTTCAGTCTGACATATTGTGATTAAAAAGAGATATTTGTACTTTCACTCAAGCCAATATCATACGAGAAGCATGCAATAAAGTTCAAGGTCAGAATAGATTGGTACACAATAATCCAAATGACAGCATTGATGTGAATTGTACTCCTAGTATGTCATGGTTTAAAGTCAGAGTTTTTTACCTTGCTTATCTCCACCAGATACGCATCAATAAAGTCACGCAGGTTCTCAGAGTCGAGTGTCTTCTTGTGATCCTCCACCACCTCACGGATGAACCCAGTTAAAGCGTTGGCATTCTGTAGGATCTTTTGCTGCGGACCAGGGAAGTGTCTTATGAAGGGAACCAAGTTGAAGATCTATGGAAAAAAAAAAGAAAAAAAATATATAATATGAATTTGTTTTACCATAAAAGAAAATTATTTTTGATGAGTTCTAAAAACTTTTAGCTCATATATATATATATATATATTATATGTCTGAAGAATATATCTATATAATATCTTATATATGTATATAACCATTGTCTAGCTTTGTTCCATTCTCCAGATAAAATAGGAGCCTGCACAATTGCTGATAAAATCACCTTATGATCTAGATCTTACATCTATACATTTTCTTGAACAAATATTGCCAGCAATAATTGAGTGAAATATTTAATTTTCAATTTTTTAAAAATTTAATCTTTACTCAGCAGTGGGTATGATCCAAAATCTTTTAAACTAGCAGTTATTAAACCTCTAATTAAGAAACCTAACCTTGACCCCTTTCAGCTGTCCAACTACAGGCTGATATTAAACCTCCCCTTTATCTCTACGATCCTAGTTCAAGCAAAGAGTTTCCACACTAAATATTGACCGTTTATTGTTTATGTTATTACTTAGTGCTTTTTATTGAAGTTTTATTATTATTATTATTTAGAATTGTTTTCAAAAGCATCATTGCATAAGGCCTTTGTTTGGATGTTTCCAAGACTTTTGCACAGTACTGTAAATAAAGCAGCTGTTAGGTCTTACTGAGCATGCTGGAGAAGACGAGTTTGCTTGGTAACTTGATCACACTCACTCCTTTGTGTTTTCATGCAAAACCCAGAAGTCTACATTACTGAAAACTGGTCTGTCATGTAATATGTCGTCAATTACAATCAAGAATTCATCAATGCTGTGGTTTAATCAGTGATAATAAACAATTAACACGCATTAACATTACCAATGCCACAGCTGAGCCCGAAAGCTGGATGTTTTCATTCAGGATTTCCAGGAGCTTAGCGAAGCGTTTGTCTTCATAATCGAAGCGATCTCCAAAGATGATGGAGCAGATGATGTTGGAGACAGCATTCATTATGGGGTACATGGGGTCAAGAGCTTTTCCTGAAGGGAGAAAAATGAAAGAAACGTGTCAGGGAATGGATTAGATAAAAATATGAGACCTGAGCACTTATTGCAGGTGTGCAGCCTGACAATATTAGGATTTTGACCTTCATGTTTGAGCATTTCTGTGATCAGACAGCGCGCTTCCTCTGCCACTCGCTCCTCCACCGATTTCTTACCCAGACCAAAGTTCCTTAGTGTGTGGAGAGCAAAACGCCGCTGCTGCTTCCACGCATGACCATATGTGACAGCCACGATACCTGACACAAGCAGAGGGGGTTATTGAAACCATCATTATAATATACTGTACAATGATCAGCTATACATTAAAACCGCCTGCCTAATATTGTGCATGTCACCCCTGTACAGCCAAAACGAGTGTAGAGCTATGCAATCCACAAGACCTCTGATGGTGTGTGCTATCTGGCACTAAGAGATTATCTTGCAGATGCTTTAAGTCCTGTAAGTTTGTTTGCAGTGTGTCAGTGCACATGATCATGCTGATAGAGGCCATTGCCATCAGGGACCACCACTGCCATAAAAGGCTGTACCTGGTCTGCAACAATGTTTAGGTAGGTGGTACATGTCAAAGTGAGATGCACACAGCTAAGCATCCATGTGATGTAAAAGATAACATGATTCATGAGACTAGGCCAGCTTCTTCTATTGCTCCACACTCACATTTCTCATGTGCCCACTTTGGTTGGTGGACATTGGTCAGCATGGACACCCTGATCGGTCCATATGCTATGCAGCCCCAAACAAACTGCAATGAACTTGGACCTAGGTACTTTCCATAACAACCAACATTAATTTTCTTGTTACAGTGAAACGTGTCTAGCCAAGCAATCTGGTCCGGTCACACAGAAGAGTAACAAAAAGTGCTAAAATGTTAATCATATTCACTTCACCTGTCAGATGGCTGCTTGATGTACTGTATATACAGTGTGTGTATATTATGAGCATCCACAAGTGATAAAAAAAGAACATGCATAACCAATTTATATAATCTATTTATATATGAAATGTGTAAAGCATAACTTGAAGTTCCCCTGAAATGATACAATGCATCTAACTTCACTGTGAAATCAAAATATTATATATAATAATTATAATATTATAACAATTTTTTAAAAAAATTATATAAATTAATCTTTCCTATTTCCTACAAAATCAAGTCTCCAAAAATATATTAATTCCAGTTTTGATTATCCTGGTTAATGAATTGTCAAAGTTATGTTGTATGAAGATACAAAACACAAATTAAACATGAAGCTGCAAAAAACAAACAAACAAAAATAATAATAAATCCAACAGCAGTACTGACCGTAGCCCTTGGTCACCCAATCTATTAAAGGTATGTGTGGCCTCCCAGAGAACACAGTACCATTCTGGACCAGCGCCTCCTTCGCCATCTCAACGTTATTCAGTACGATCACCGGCCTCTTGCCCACATACACGCAACACAGATCGCCGTACTGCACCGTCTGCTTGGGCAACAAGTCAGATTTCATGTCAGATTTAACACCATCTGTGGAATGTTCAAAGCGTGGGATATTTCTTTTATTAAATCTTATTAGATTCATTTGTATAATTAATTATTAATCTTTCCATTAACACTGACCAGTTTCCAGCACCTGCTAATGAAGAGCAAGACGATGCTACCACCAGCGTGTTTTACAGTGTGGATAAAGTTTGCAGAATAGAGAGCAGTGTTTGTTTTTTATTACATGTACAATACTAATTAATACTATTCCTCTTATTAATACTATAGAATGTTTTAAGCAACTCTGGGTTCTTCCAGGAACAGGTGTATTTATGCTGAGATCAGGTGACACTGTACATTTAACTCACTCGTTACCTTTTCATTGAGACTAATTTAGAGACTTTACACTAAATATATACAATACATATTTATGCATTTATAAATGTTTAATTGCCCTCCACCACTACCACCACCTCTCACTGCCAAAAGGCTACAGTATTTTTGTGATGATTCATAAAATAAAACCCCTAAATAAAACTCATTTCAGTTCCGAAACCACATTCGATAAGGTGAACCCTTATGCAACAGACTTTACAACAAGTGTAAACATGTCTAAATAAGGACATCCAACTGTTATGAAACACTGTCTCTAGACAACATACACTTCAGATAAGTGTACACACACACGCACACACGTACACACACACACACACACACACACACACACACACACACACAATGGAATCTTTTACAAAATGAATTTATAAGGCATTAGAAAAAAAAAGGAAAATAGAAGAAAAGAAACTGACTGATCTAGCAAAGTTCAATGGGTTCTTTATGAACTGGAGCATGTTCCCAACAAAGGGGAGCGGTGTGGGTCCTGGAGGGTTGCGGCTCCTCGAGGACCTCAAAGTGAAGATCTCAAGCAGAACCAGAGAGACAAGTCCGAGCAACAGGGCCAGGCCTGCAGCGCCCAGGTCCAAACAACTCAGTACAGACTGCATGCTGAGAGAGAGAGAGAGAGAGAGTGTAGAATGACCGTGTAGTAGTCTGGTTATACAGGAAAAACCAGGAAAGGGGAGGAGACAGATACAAAGCAGTAAAGCAATGACGTAACTTCATGTCATATATGTAACACAACGGAAATGAGCGCCCCTGCATTCCTCTGTGTGTGTGTGTGAGAGAGGAGACAGCGTATAGTACTTCCATAAAATAGCAGTGGTTGCTTCAAGACTTATATATTCAGTGGTTGTATGTTTAATACTTCTGTAACATTAAAATGGTTGACATTTACCTCCTGTTTTATCTCGATTCAACTTCTCTTCTTTACTGGTGTTGGTGCTGTGAAAGAGATGTTGAAAATATACAACATGTTTCACACACAAAAAATATAACGATTGAAAATCAGTTTTCACAACATACATAACATATTTCACTTCAATATTTACATTTCATGTTAATTTCTCCCAATTAAACGCTGACGCATTTACGTTTTTCAAACAGTTTCCTMCAGCAGCGCGCTCAGTGTTTAATCATGTTAAATACTCACATAGAGTAACGGATAAAACACTGCCAGACCCCGGACACTGCACCTCATCTCTGCTGATTAAACTCGCTCTGGTCTGCGTTTCCTCCTCGGTGTGTCACCGCGGTGAAGTTGGTTTTATATTGGACATTCGCCACACATTCAAGATTATCCCTTYAATATCTTGAGAAATAAACACCCAAAAATCACAAATCGCATATTTTCTTAATCTGCAGTGGACAGAGAAGCTACTACAAATAAATATATTTTTAGATCTTCTCCTGTTACAGCCTGCTGGAGCTAAATCTTTCWGAAACGCTGCTTACAGGCGCTTTATAGAGAGGGAGTCACTAAGGGACCGTCTAAAAAGTGCATGACCAAGACCCAACCGTTTGTTTACAGAAGAATACACAAGATTACAGAGAAATTCCTCACAGAACATCAAACATATTACACTGCTACAGTATGGAATATTTGTTTCTTTATTTGTTTGTTTAATTGATTAATAATTATTTTAATGTACATTTAAAAATAAATGATGACAGACAATTCTTGTGCTAATAAAACAGATGATTTGTTAAATTAGAATCAGGGTCTTTTTCAATTATTTAAAAAATTATATAATAATATTTGTAAAGGTATGTATGAAAATGAATGCACTTTCGTACAGACTGAGTTGCAAAAAATGACAAATCAACAAAATTCAATAACTTTTTTGCTATTGAAATTTCACATGTAAAACCAACTGAACTATCACCCACTCCATCATTGCTAATAATTACAACCATTCTCGTTGCAATATTCAGTTTAATATTTTTTAATCAATTTTTTATTTAAAAAATTTTTAATGTTCAATTGCTTTTTCTTTATGTGGATTACACATGTACAACCAATTGTAGTATAATCCACTCTATTGTTGCTAATAACTACACCCATTCTTTTTTCAATATTCAGTTTAATATTTTTATTTTATTTTAAAAATTATGAATTTTCAATAGCTTTTTTGTTGCGTGGATTAAACATGTAAAACCTAGTATACTATAATCCACTCTATTGTTGCTAGTAACTACAACCATTCTTTTTTGAAYATTCAGTTAAAATTTTGTTTTATTAATTTATTACAAAATTAATTAGGAATTTTCAATAGCTTTGTTGTTATGTGGATTGCGCATTTAAAACCGACTGTTATATAATCCACTCTATCATTGCTAATAACCACAACCATTCTTTTTTCAATATTCAGTTTAATAGTTTTTTTTTATTTTTATTTTTTTTATTAATTTTTTATAAAAAAGAATTATACATTATCTTGGCTTGCTCATCAGGGACAATCTCATTATCTAGACACATTTTTCCTACACATATATACATTTCCATAAGTCTTCTTTTCATTTTCTTTTCATTTCTGTGAGGCTGCTTTGAGACAATGACCATTGTTAAAAGCGCTAGAGAAATAAAATAGAATTGAAAATTATGTGGATTACACATTTAAAACCAACTGTACTATAATCCACTCTATTGTCGCTAATAACTACAACCATTTTTTCAATATTCAGTTTAATAGTTTTTTAAATATTTCTTTAAATAAAAAATATATAAATCTTCAATAGCTTTTTCGTTATGTCGATTGCACATGTAAAACCAACTGTACTGTATTCCACTCTATATTAAACTGAATTATTATAATTATTTGAACTCGGTAGTTTTATATCCTCGCCACAGTGGCGGTTGGCTGCGCAAAAACACCGCATCTGGCGGGAGAAATTCAAATATTGCGGCGGTCACAACCGCGGCCGCCTACAGCGAGAAACCCGGAGAAAAGCACGACATGCACGCGCACGCTGCTCGGTGTTAAACGAATAAATCTCTCCTTTTACGCCAGATTTTAATGATCTGTATTAACCGCGCTGTAGCTGAGCAGTTTGGTGTTTGGAACAAACAAGACTGCACTACATCACATTTCCATTACATTTCAGTTACTATATATATCCACTATTTTTATTAGATATTCTTTAACTTCTTTATATTTATCTTATTCAGGAGCGAGTGGCAGAGGAAGCGCGCTGTCCGATCACAGAAATGCTCAAACATGAAGGTCTGCCATGTAGACAAAATCCTAATATTGTCAGGCTGCACACCTGCAATAAGTGCAATAAGACACTTTTCTTTCATTTTTCCCCCTTCAGGAAAAGCTCTTGACCCCATATACCCCATAATGAATGCTGTCTCCAACATCATCTGCTCCATCATCTTCAGAGATCGCTTCGACTATGAAGACAAGTGCTTTTTTATTAATTGTTTATTATCACTGATTAAACCACAGCATTGATGAAGTCTGGATTGTAATTGACCTTACATGACCTAAATAACATTACAGAAAAAAAATATTGACATGCCTGTAAAGAAAGCGACATATTACATGACAGACCAGTTTTCAGATGACACAAAAAATCAGTAATGTAGACTCCTGGGTTTTGCATGAAAACACAAAAGAACAAGTGTGACGAAGTTACCAAGAGAACTCGTATTCTCCAGCATGCTCAGTATGACCTAACAGCTGCTTTATTTACAGTTGTAACGCTCGGCTATTAAAACTAAGCTAATTACACTACACTACACTACTGCGCTACATAGAACTGTGCAAAAGTCTTGGGAAAATCCAAACAAAATCCTGATGCAATGATGCTTTTGAAAACAATTCTAAATAATAATAATAATAATAATAATAATAATAATAATAATAATAATAATAAAAACTTCAATAAAAAGCACTAAAAATAACAAACAATGAACGATCGATATTTGGTGTGGAAACTCTTTGCTTGAACTAGGATCTTAGAGATAAAGGGGAGGTTTAATATCAGCCTGTAGTTGGACAGCTGACAGGGGTCAAGGTTAGGTTTCTTAATTAGAGTTTTAATAACTGCTAGTTTAAAAGATTTTGGATCATACCCACTGCTAAGTAAAGAGGGAAATATTTCACTCAGTTACTGCTGGCAATATTTGTTCAAGAAAATATATAGATTTCTATTTTATCTAGAGAATGGTAAAGAATAATCAGAACAAAGATAGACAATGTTTTTTCTCATCTATTAAAATTTCTAGACAATATATACTTCAGTCAGATATATTATATAAGCTAAAATTTTTTAGAACTCATCAAAAATCTTCAACTTGGTCCTCTTCATAAGACACTTCCCTGGTCCGCAGCAAAAGGTCCTACAGAATGCCAACGCTTTAACTTTAACTGGGTTCATCCGTGAGGTGATGGAGGATCACAGGAAGACACTCGACTCTGAGAACCTGCGTGACTTTATTGATGCGTATCTGGTGGAGATAAGCAAGATAAAAAGCTCTGACTTTAAACCATGACATACTAGGAGTACAATTCACATCAGTGCTGTCATTTGGATTATTGTGTACCAATCTATTCTGACCTTGAACTTTATTGCATGCTTCTTGTATGATATTGGCTTAAGTGAAAGTACAATTATCTCTTTTTAATCACAATATGTCAGACTGAAGTTTTTTGATGAAAATGTATGCAAATACACTATAAAATGTCATTCAAAACTAATATTAAATATACATTATAAATGTGAATGTTGACAGAAAGACCTACCACTGTCATAAAAATAGGAATGAGTACAATGGTCACCGCTGGCCTCCACAGTCTCTGGATGGACAATAGAGGCTCCTACTGTAGATGGATGAATGGAATATAAATATGAGTTGTTAAAAAAAAAACACATCTCATTGAAAGAACTTCAACAACCTCAGACTAATAATAATCACACACATATTGTTTTAATTAATCTGAAATGCCAGGAAATACAAATGCAGGAAGTATGTTCATAACCCCATTGAGAATATGTGGAATTCCCATTCATCAAGTTCATTTTACTGTAACATTTGGACTTTGTGTGTTTAGGGAAATAATTAAGTGGTATAGTGATGCAATCATGGAGTTCCCCAATCCTGTACTTCTTCATTCAATTTGGAGTGACTGTTTTGAGCATTAAGACTTTATACTTCTCTATCTTAAACAATGTAAAGGAAATAAAAAAKACATTAATAATTTAACCAAAAATCAAACTCTGGTACAAACTKTACCTCATATTTCTTTTTAAAGTTACAAATGTAAAAAGCTGACATACTTTTCAAGACACTTTAACTGATGTTGTGTCCGCTGTCATGAAGAGATCATTTGTGTGCTTGGTTACGATCGTTCCCCCACAATGGATGACCGTGCGAGCATGCCATACACACACGCCACTGCACATGAGATCCAGCGCTTTGGGTAGATGGTTCCATTTGGTGTAGTTGACCAAACTACAGGAACAACACAACTACAAGTATACACCATCCCCAAGGTATAAAATCTGTAGGGAATTGTCCTCACAAAATTTAATTTAACATTGCATTTCAACGATATTGACATGAAACTTGCTTCTCTGTGATTAATTCTGTATATAACACAAATAACAATGANATAGTGTATACACGGTAAACATGAAATAATAATGTATTGAGTAATACATCAATATAGTTTCTTCATTAACTGAACAAGGTTTATTTTTTAAAAGATGATATAGGAACATGGAAACAACTATAAATGAACAAAACCAGTTTTGTAAATAAAGTATTTCTAAAAAGACAACTGTCCGTCATTAAGGATAAATTAAATCTTCAGAATAACAGAATAGTCCTTCAGTGGAAAGAACAGTAAAAAAAAATGAAATGAATGAAAACAAAATGAATGCTAAAGACCCGCTCTGATTGGCCAGCCTTACACMCTAAAAAATAAAACTGTGCTGTACTCAATCTTTTTAGTGAGGCATTTTTACACTTAAAAATATTGAGTAAATATAAAAACTTGCGAAATCATCTAAAATATACTTCATGAATGGAGTAGAAGTCAGTAAAAATAAATTGAGTAAACCTGAATAACTATATTTAGTACAATGATGAACAAAATTGAGTAAATGTAATGAAAAACAGAAGTTAATGCAGTGGTTACACCAAGTGAAAATGCGTAAAATAATTGAGTAGATATAATTGAAATGCAAGGTAGAAGAAACTGAAAATTAGACTATTATTTAACAAATAAATGTGCTTTATTTACTAAATATTTTAACTGAACGTAATTCAATCTGCTCCATCACAGAATTAATGTTGCATTTAATTTTTTAAACCATATTTATCCTTTACTCAAGGAGTATTTTAATTCAGGTCCATGTATATAATGAAACCAAATTCTAAACAAAGAATCGATTTTACACATTACAGTTTTAATGAGACATTTATTTGCCAAATATGACAAGACATGAAGTCTAAACTCATGTGATTAAAACTTGGTTTACTTTGCAAATGACAGGTAACAAGATCATAAAACAATGAGCTGAATTGATCTTATTAGTAAACAGTCTCACAAGCAATACTTCTGCCACAAGTATTATACAGTTAAGATGTGGAAAGTAGACTTTTGTATTAGAATCTAATGAGTCACATTTGAAATCTGAAACACTGAACACCTTCACACTTCAGTTTCCTGCAAACTGTGGGATCCATACAAATGTGTGTGCAGACCTTCTCAGGTCTTAAAGAAGTAATGACAGTCTAAATGAAGGRCAGACATTAAACCAGCGGTACCATAATGATGGAAGTTCCTTTTGATGATGCGACAAATGTGCAGAGCTCACACTGCCATCCCATAAACTGGCACCTAAAAAAAATTGGAACAAACAACCAAAATCACAGTGAACACCAGGACTGGCCTGTTTCTAGATAGCTATCGTTAGCTCTGGAGTGCGGCTGTGACAGGATTCAGAACAGGAACTTACACACTATAAAGTTGTGTATGAGTCATTATTTCAGTAGCATGTTACTTACCAGGAATTGTAAGGAATGTTCCAGGTTCTTCTTGTCTCTGATGTTACACCAGACTTCCCATGASCACTTGCATGGGGCAATTTACTCAGTTATTTAAGTTTTTGTTGTTAAACATAAAGAATATTGAGTTGGAATGATTGATGATTGTAGTTCTTGAAACTAATCAGTATAATGACTCCATTGCTAAATATTTTGATTGAAATGTATCAAAAATATTAAGTGCATGAAAAAAATATAATTTAGTTAGTCGAATACTAATTTCTACTAGTGAAATAAAGTTAAATTATAGTGTACTTTTAAGAAAAAAATAACAGTTGTTTTTTAGGCAAAATATGATTTGGACCTGGGACCTTGATTTTCTCATGAAAAAATATTTTGTTTCACTAAACATACATGCAGTAATGTAATACAGTTTTGTTTACACAGCAGTGTATTTTAAAATATATGAATCAATATATAGCAATAGGTTATCCATCCATATATTGCAAATATATGGGGAAGTTTCTCCGTAATATATTTCCTAATGTATTGCAATATATTCTAGTAAATTGCAATATACGTTTGTTTCGTAAGCTCATTTCAGCTCTGTTACAATATGTGTATTGAGGTKATGAGTGAGAAACATGAAAGTGTGACATGAAGTTACATCATTCCTTTACTGCTTTGTATCTGTCTCCTCCCCTTTCCTGGTTTTCCTGTATAAACAGACCTCTGTGTGGTCATTCTACACTCTCTCTCTCTCAGCATGCATTCTGTACTGAGTTGTTTGGATCTGGGCTCTGCAGGCCTGGCCCTGTTGCTTGGCCTCATCTCTCTGGTTCTGCTTAAGATCTTCAGGTTGAGTTCATCGAGGAGCCGCAACCCTCCTGGACCCACTCCACTGCCATTTGTTGGGAACCTGCTCCAGTTCATAAAGGACCCCATGAACTTTACTAGATCAGTCAGTTTCTGCCTTTTCTGCCTTTTTCTCAGGCTTCTTAAATTCAGTGTGTGTGTGTCTGTGTGTTTCTATGCTTAACTGAAGTGTGTGTTGCCTAGAGACAGGAATGCGCAACAGAGGTGTACTGCAGTTGTACTTGCTTATTTAGACATGTTTACGCTTGTTGTAAAGTCTGTATGTGCTCTGCGTCGCATAAGTGTTCATTCATTTGGACTTGCACACTTTGTAGTGGAACTGAAATGGACTTGATTAGGGTTGGTAGGCAGTTGTGGAGTGGGAGTTTATGAATGGTGCCAGGATGGGAAAGGACAGTGGTAAAGATAGGCACCACCGGGG
>QMIH01002563.1:0-20491 GCA_003987875.1 Clarias batrachus | reverse complement strand
GGGGGAGGGATGGGGGGGATGGGCGGGGGGCGGCATTGGTAAAAGGGCTCTAAATTGTATCATTCACTCACTTTCACTGTTTTATCCTGTATACAGTGTCAGTGGGGGCCTGGGGCCTATCCCAGGCACGAGGCAGGGTACAACCTGGATGGGTTGCCAATCCATCACAGGGCACACAGATAAAGACTTTCACACTCCTTCATGTACTAAGGGAAATTTAGAGAACGCCAATTAGCCTAATCCACACATCTTTGGACTATGGCAGGAAACCGAAGAAACCGGGGGAAACCCACCAAGCATGGCGAGAACATGCAAAGTCCAATCACGCAGACCCTGAGGCAGGAATTGAACCTGGGGTGAAATCAAATAAGGACTCTGGAGGTGCAAGGCGACAGTGCTAACCACTAAGCCATGGCTCCTTAAAAAGAGAAAGACAGAGAGTTTAGGGAATGATTGAGAATTATATTTATCCAAAGTTTTGAACATTCCACAGAGGAACATTAAATCTGATATGTAATTGGGATAGTAAGTTAATGTGACTTGTTGCCCATGCAGACGGTGCAGTATGGTGACCTGTGCTGCATGTATGTGGGCAGAAGACCGCTAATCATACTGAATAACATCAAGATGGTGAAGGAGGCATTCGTCCAGAATGGTACCGTGTTCTCTGGAAGGCCATACACACCGTTACTAGACTGGGTGACCAACGGCTACGGTCAGTATCAAAGTTGGATTTATTCATTTATGAATGCTTAAGCAGCTTCATGTTTAATTTGTGTTTGTAACTTAATAGCCACAAAAGTTTCTCACATGCTCTAATAATGCCATGGAAATAATTAATATTTGGTAACCAGGCTAATCAAAAACAAAAATGTAAAATACCTTAGCGTGTTCGTACAGTAAAGGAACTGAAATGATAACTGGTAACAAAACTGAAAACACAAGTTATTAGTCGTAGTAGTAATGGAAATAAAGTCTCTCTTGTCTCCTACAGATTATTTTATTAGATTAGACTATTGAAATTTTCTCATTTTTTTCTTTTTGTTTAACTTTTTTTGTTTAATAGTTTCATGTGTTGCTCCCTATTGACGTGAGAGCTTGCCATCCACTTTTCTTTGTCTTTGCATTTGTCTTTTCGTCTTGAGGTGGTCTTGTTCTTTGGCTCTAGTACTTGAGCGATATACTCTCTACCTCATGCTACCAAATGATCACAAGTCGCATGTCGATTTCCAGGGCCTTAAATGGACGCACGGTCAGGTGTGGCACATCTCTGTTAATTGCCCCCATGGAAGCATTGCCTACTAACTGCACATGAGGGTGACCATGAATCTGCTTGTTTAGAACTCTGCAGCGTAGCCACCTGCAGATCTGCCTGTTCTGAACAGCTCAGTGCATTTCCTTGTGGATCTGCCCTCACAAGACCTGCGTCATTACAAACTATTAATTACGTGTAATTTAACAACATGAATTTATTTAATTTTTTCTTTTATTATTATTACATGTAGGGCATGTGAGAAAATTCTGGAGATATGCTCTTAATATACACCCATACTGTATGTACATCAATCAGCCATAACATTAAAACCACTGATAGGTGAAGTGTATAATTTATTATAGAATTTATTATCTCATTATAGTGGACTATGTCTAGACGTGCGATATATGAAGTCCCTGATGTGTTTCAGGAAAAAATGGGCAAGCATTAGAATCTGATCAGTTGGACCAGAGCATCTCCAAAACTGCAGGTCTTGAGGGGTATTGTTGGTATGCAGTGTTTAGAACCTACCCAATGTGCTCCAAGGAAAGAGAACAGTAATCCAGAGACAGCATCATGAGCTCCCAGAGCTCATTAACTCATGTAGAGACTGAAGCCTAGTCCATCTGGTTTGGTCCCACAGAAGAGCTAATGTAGTGCAAAGCACAAAAAAAAAGAGCACACAGTGCACGGCAGTTTGTTCCGTATGGAATTGCATAGCTGATTATTTATCAGTGTGCCCCTGTTGATCTGTATTCTCCATCAAAAAGCACATACAATGGGCATGTGGGCATCAGAACTGTTCCATGGGGTTATGCTTGGGTGAATGAATATTACCTTGACATTTACCAGGTACACATCTTCATGGCAACAATGGTCCTAGATAGCTGTGGTCTCTATCAGCAAGACTGATCCATGGAGATTCCACCTCACAACTTACAGGACCAAACTTCTGGTGCCAAAAACCACAGCACCCCATCAGAGGTCTTCTGGATTGAATAACACTGTTTTGGCAGCACAAGGGTGACCAGCACTATTATAGGCAGGTGGTTTTAATGTTATGGCTGATCATTGCATTTAATAATGATGGATCCAATACTTCCTTCTGGCTGTGTTAGGTATTCTCACTGTCACATACGGCCATGCGTGGAAGCAGCAGCGGCGTTTTGCTCTCCACACACTAAAGAACTTCGGTCTGGGGAAAAAATCGGTGGAGGAGCGAGTGGCAGAGGAAGCCCACTGTCTGATCACAGAAATGCTCAGACATGAAGGTCAGCCATGTAGACAAAGGGCTCATCAGATTTGTTTTTAACAGATAAACATTGAAAAGGTTGTATGCCTGACAAGAGATAATTGCTCAAATGTAATATTATTCATAAAGTCCATTCCATGACACTTTTTTTTTCTCCCTTCAGGAAAAGCTCTTGACCCCATGCACCCCATAATGAATGCTGTTTCAAACATCATCTGCTCCATCATCTTTGGAGATCGCTTTGATTATGAAGACAAACGCTTCGCTAAGCTCCTGGAAATCCTGAATGAAAACAGTCGGCTCTCTGGCTCAGCTGTGGGATTGGTAATGTTAATAAATTAATACTCATCTGGAATTTCCTTTTGGATCAAAAAGTGTCTATCTATCTATCTATTTATCTCACTGCTGAATTCTGGATTCTGTTTGGTCAGAAGTTGTTGATTCATTTTCTAAAATATCAGCTTTGACAGTAGTRCAACTACAAATCACAGATTTACATAAATGCACTTCAAAATTACATAACTTTTTTTGTATGGTAAAAGCTCATTCACAGGAGCTCATGAAAAAAAAACATATAAACAGATTATAAACATGACATTTATTTTAAATATTTGGAAGGATTCAGTGTTTAACTCTCTTACCAAAGCTGTGACTTCAGGATTTCTGACTTCTTTTCTCTCCTAAAGTTTATGCTTTGTGGTTTCTCAGGGATATAACAAGTACTGTCACATTGTACTTGTGGGGAGTCGGGAGGATTGACTTTTCAGGTTCAAGTTAATAGCTGCTTTGATAAACTGTAAGACATCAATGCTTAAAAGTTTCAGAAATCATCAGTAAATGTGTTTATTCTTTTTCATAGTAGATTTTCAACTTGATCCCCTTCATAAAACACTTCCCTGGTCCACACCAGAATGTCCAACAGAATGCCAAGACTTTAATAGGGTTCATCCGTGAGGTGATGGAGGATCACAAGAAAACACTTGACAGAGAGAACCTGCGTGACTTTATTGATGCGTATCTTGTGGAGATAACCAAGGTAAAAAGATTAGGTTTTAAACCCTAACCTACAGGGAGCGCAATTCACATCAGTGTAAAGTGCTCATTCAGAGGTTTATATCGTATGTTGTATCCATTGATTTGGTATTTAGACTACTGTGTTAAATGCTAATTAGACGTTATTGCTATGCCTGGGACAGAGCTCGTCCCTGTTATAATCCTTTCTGATTGGGAACTTTAGCTCAATTTAGTGAGACAGTTTGCTTTAACCACAATATGTCAGACTGGAATGTGTGTTTTGGGTGTAAATACATGCAAATACACTATGGAATTCAAAACTAATATACAAACATACAGTATGTATAACATACAGTATAAATGTCTAGGTTGTCATGGGTGACACTAGGGAGAAAAACACGTAGATCCAGCAGCGGAGAGAGGCAGAGAGAATAATCCAGCAAAATACATTTACAGCCAGTAGAGGGCGTCTCGGTCTGAGAGAACCAGGAAGTGTAGGAAGGCAGCACACAACTCCACGTTAGTGAGGTCAAAGATTCCAGTGCACGTAATCCAATCTCGTAATCAAAAGTCGGAAGCCGAGGTCAAAACATGTAGATCCAATTGAGAGTGCAAATCCAGAAGTAGTGTCAAACGTGAGCGAGGTTCAAAAAGCCGGTCAGTTTTTCCTACCGGTAGAAAAAAACAGAGTTATACTGGTCTGTCCTACATTATCCAAATGGACATAAGACTGCAAATCCTCAGTTTTAACATGGGCAGCAGATTCTGACACATGACGGTACTTCATCAGAATGTAATTCCCATAGTTTTTAAATGGGTACAAACAATATATATATATTTTTAAATCACTCCAACCCTTCAATTCACAGGTCAACTCTTATATGTACGCATGTGAATGAAATAAAATGTCAATTTAAAGCACAAAACTAGGAAATACCTCAGTAAATTCGCACATGAACGAATTTAAGCGTGACGTATTTTTACTGCGCATGCGCAGAAAGGCTGGGAAGGAAATAATGATGAGTAGGATGAATTGATAGAACACCTGTAATCCAAACAGAGTGCAAATCCGTAACGCGAAGACAAGGACGAAAACGATCAATCAGGCGGGGTCATAACCAATAAACTGTGTGTAAACAAACGCGAGAATAAAGGCATGATCGGCACAATAATCTGGCAATAAGTGGGTGTCCTGCAGCGCATTAAATATGCATGACTGATTAATCCGAAGCGGCAGCAGGTGAGCTCGAGCCGTGACTGAGGCGGCAAAAGACAAGAGGCGGCGCGTCGCTGGAACAGGAGCGCTTTAGACTGCGTGCGGAGGTGCTTACTGTATGTTGTGGGCGAGATCTGGCGTGTCGTGACACAGGTTGTTTTAAAAATCTTAATGAGAAGCCAAAGAAATAAAACACAGGAAGTTCTGTACTGTTCTCCATTCTTGATACAGTATGAGGAATTGTCCACATGTAAATTTTCCTGTAAATTCAGGAATTGTTTAGGAAAAATAATTAATTGATGGATTCAGGCATGAAAGAATAACGGAACTTCCAATTTGAACAGCAAGAGTCAAATGAAGATTCAACATTTCATGAGACCAACCTGCTGAACTCCACCAGTGATCTTTTCCACGCTGGAACTGAGACCACAGCCACCACTCTCAGATGGGGTCTGATCTTCATGATGAACCATCCAGAAATACAAGGTAATGTAACAAATATTCTCTTCCATACACTCATGAAATCTCACAGTTCTGTAGTTTATGTTAAAACTTCAAATTCTGTCTGATTAATGTGAGAATTAAAAGTCCTGTTCTTTTTTTAAGCAAGGTAAGGGGAAATAAAAGAGACAATGATGATTTTTACAAAAAACAAACTCAAAAAGTTAGAAGTTTCAAAAGCAGACTCCCAGATGCAATTAATAAGTCATTAATAAATGACTCCGTCTACCTGTAATCGATGTTGTGTATGGTGTATTTAGATCGCTGTCATGAGGAGATCGTCCGTGTGCTTGGTTACGATCGTGCTCCCACTATGGATGACCGCGCGAGCCTGCCGTACACACACGCCACTGTGCATGAGATCCAGCGCTTTGGGAACATCACTCCACTCGGTGTAGTTCATGAAACTACAGGGACGACACAACTACAAGGATACACCATCCCCAAGGTATAAGCTGTAGCAGATTGTTCTCACAAAATTTGATTTATAATTGGCTTTTCACAATATTAAAATGCAGTTTGCCTTTTTGTTTTAGCACAAAAATAAAATAGCATGTTCATATTAAACAATACTTACCATACTTACCGCACCTATTATTATTTAAGGTTTAGTAATGCTAGCTATGTTTAGTTCCTGTTCTCTGTTACAATATAGCCCAAAAAATACAAGTTAAAGGTTTATCTTTGACTGTTACAAAGTGCTGACAGTGCAGACTCCTTCAATACATGTTGTATAAAGCATAAATTCACCATATTACCATTTACACATTATTTTATTTAATAATGTGCTTTATGTTTTACTATGTGTTTTATATTTTATTTTTAATATGGAAACAGTAACATGTTAGAACGAGTGCATTAATATAAACCTGCGATTTGCAGTTGTAATACTGTCAGATCTGCTGTTATAGAAAAACGGTGTGGGATATCTTTTCATTTTTTTCTTTTCTTTTTCTTTTCTTTTTTGTAATCAGGGAACTCTGATTACACCCAATTTAATGGCCATAATGCAGGATAAGGAGCACTGGAAATACCCAGATACATTTAACCCAGAAAATTTCCTGGATGAGAACGGCCAGTTCTGCAAAAATGACTCATTTTTGCCTTTTTCTCTGGGTGAGAAGAGAAAATCATTGTTGTAATTTTTTGTATTTCTGTAAATTGAGCAGGATGGAGAGTGTGTGTTGAGTTTAGTATCAGGAATGATTTTGTGTAGGGTTATTGTACTATATATTTAAAAGAGATGTGTTTCTTGATATAATAATGTGTGTTTGTCTGGATCCTCTAGGTCCGAGAGTGTGTCTTGGTGAGTCCCTTGCGAGGGCAGAGCTCTTCATCTTCTTCACGTCTCTCCTGCAGAGGTTGCGGTTCTCCTGGCCACGTGATGCCCCACCCATTGATATGAATGGCATTCTGGGTTTGGTCAGGCAGCCCCAAGCCTTCCATATGATTTGTCGTAGTAGGGAGCGTTCGGTGCCAAGTTCACCAGTGACACCTGGATATTTTCCATTACATCACAATTGCTAAAGCACAGATCTAAAGCACTGTAGCATCCTTTATGTCTTTTTTTTATATTTGAAAAATCAGTAAAATTTTACTGACATTCATGAGAAAATGCACAATATAATGAAAAAAGTCTCACCTGGCTACTGTAGATTTTATATTTGAGCTTTACATGTGAGCTGCTGCTGTTTTATCTTTACTATTCTAAACTTTACATAAATTATTCATTCTGACTGTGTTGTTTCTTTCTGGGTTTTTTCCTCTTGTCATCTCAGGACATTTCCCCTCAACTTAATCATTATGGATCTAAATGAACATCAACTAACAAAACAAAAATGGTTCCAATGCGGAACCAAAAGGCTTTTTCAGAGTGATGCCATTGAAGACCAAGTTCTTGTTCCACAAAGATCAGTTTAGAAAATGGTTATTTAAAGAATTCATTTAGGCAGAAGGAAATATAAGAACATATTTGTCAGTCAAAATAGTTTGATTAAAAACCCTTTTCAAGTTATTTTTTTTTAACTTTTTTTTTACCCTAGTATTTAACATTGCATAATACTGTGTTTGGTGGTATGGCATACTGACCTAACATGATGTAGGTCAAACAAAAACATAAAAAGCAAAACTTTTCAACAGTATATTAATGAAACTGTAATAATTAAAATTGTGTCCATGCAAAGATGATCCTATTATAGMCTGTTACTTAAATATAAGAACCATTTATCTAACTGATAGGGAAGGCAGGCATTAGATCACCAACTCAAATTGAAAGTCAAATTAAATCTACTTAACACACCCAAATTATTATTATCAGTATAATAAAAGTGTGAACAATTCACACAGCACCAAATACAGGTTTGTTTAAAACCTATGCAGAAGTCTAAATATTTTCAACATCCAAAACATTAGGAGAAATTAAAGAACACACATGAAAGGAGTGAATAACCAGTAATTATAACTTTGTTAATGAAACATCAGCATTACAAGGCTGTAGGATGTTAATTAAAAGATGTGCAGCACCTGTGTGGAAGACCAGAACACTGTCCTGAGGCAGAAAGTGACACTCAGTATGTGTAAAAGAAATCAGGAAAATGACATTCATAATAATTGGGTTTGAAAACAAAATCAGTATTTTACAGCTTACTAAATGACCCTACAAGAACACGAGTAAGCGATGATATCATAAAGAGAACAGGATATCATAGTGTAAGAGGACTAAATGGGTTTTGTGTATTTATTAAACTTGAATAATTTGAGGCTACAAATCCATCCATTTATATGAAATATGCTAGAACTCTTTATGATTATTTTCCATTAACAGCATGACTAAGAGATTTTGATTGCTTACATAATTATTAGATGCAACTATATACAACATATTGTTATGCAACAAAAATATATTTCTCAATATATTATGCGACAATATATTTTATGTGTATTCATATATTGTGAATAGTACATAGTAATATATGTTATGATCTAATATATATATATATATATATATATATAATCAAATATATGAAATAGGATATATGAAAATATATTAAAATATTACAATTATTACCGTTTTCATATATTGAATAAATACATTGTTATACTGTTTAATATATTGTTATATATATATTGAATTATGTCCCACATTAAATGAGGTTATATATTGGAAAATGTATTGTAAATATATGAAAATATATATGTAAAATTAAATGAGATAATATAACTCTTTAACTTAATTGTAAAAGTTAATATAGTCATATGTCTTAAATATTTTGGAAAATATATTAATTTATATTAAATCATATCATATTCATATTATATATTTTATACATGGTAAACATGAAATAAAATAATAATGTATTGAATAATACATCAATATAGTTTCTTCATTAACTGAACAAGGTTTCTTTTTTAAAACATGATATAGTAACAAGGAAACAACTATAAATGAACAAAACCACTTAATAATAATAATAATAATAATAATAATAATAATAATAAAATATTTCCAAAAGGACAACTGTCCTTCATGAAGTCTAAACTCATGTCACTAAAACCTGATTTACTGTGCAAATGACATGTAACAAGATCAAACAAAGAGCTTAACTGATCTTATTAGTAAACAGTCTCATAAACAATACTTCTGTCTCAAGTATTACAGTTAACATCTGTAAAGTAGACTTTTGTATTAGAATCTAATGAGTCACATTTGAAATCTGAAACATTGCACACACTTCAGTTTCCTGCAAACTGTGGGATCCATACAAATGTGTGTGCAGACCTTCTCAGGTCTTAAAGAAGCAATGACAGTCTAAATGAAGACAGGACAATAATTCACGAAGCATATTTTAGATGATTTCGCAAGTTTTCATATTTACTCAATATTTTTAAGTGTAAAAATGCCTCACTAAAAAGATTGAGTACAGCACAGTTTTATTTTTCTAGAGTGTAAGGCTGGCCAATCAGAGCGGGTCTTTAGCATTCATTTTGTTAGATTTTTCTTGTACTGTTTTTTCCACTGAGGGACTATTCTGTTATTCTGAAGATTTTACTTATCCTTAATGAAGGACAGTTGTCCTTTTGGAAATATTTTATTTACTTTTAAAGTGGTTTTGTTCATTTATAGTTGTTTCCATGCTCAAAATATTAATATTGTGTAATGCCTGAATCTACCACTCAATTATTTCCCTAAACACACAAAAGCTCAAAAGTTACAGTAAAATGAACTTAAGGGGAATTCCACATATTCACAATGAACACTCCATTTCTTTTGTTCATGTGCCCATTGTAGACACTATGGTTGGTGGAAATTGGTCAGCATGGGCACCCTGCTCAGTCTGCAGCTATGCAGTCTTATAAGCAACAAACTGCAATGAACTTGGACCTACAGTAGGTCCTTTCTATAACAACCAACATTAACATTGTTACGGTCTGGACGAGCCTGGTGGATCCAAGTGCATAGCACGTGTTGTTGAATGCAATGATTGCCTTGTGAAGATGAGGCGGTGTTGAGCGTACGTGGGTCAAAGCCGAGAAATCTAATAAAGTCTGTGATCCGAATTCGTGGTTGAGATACAAGGGCGGGTTTCGTTATCCAGAAGTCCAAACAAATAACAATCCAAGACGTGAAGCAAAAGGTGTGATCCGTAAAACAAAGCTTAAGTCGAAATCCAAGTACCAAGGCAGGTGAAATCGCTGGAAAATTGGGCATTAAGGCACACAATAATCTGGCAATGGGTGGTTGTTTGTGAGTAAGTTAAATAGAGGAGAGCTATGATTGAAGTGAGCAACAGGTGTGCTCAAGCCGGTCAATGAGGCGGCAAAACTGAAACAGCGAAAGGAGTGTGGAATGGAGGCGTGGAAGATCATGGCTTAGTTTGACAGGTGGGCATGCCCTGGCGTGCTGTGACAGTACCCCCCCCCCTACAAATGCGGTGCCGGTTAGCCTTACGTTGGAAAGTGCTCACGGTGCATATAAGCTGAACACGGGCCCATCACCATGTGTTTCTACAGTGGCGAACAAAAACTTGAGCTTCTCCTGGGTGGGAAATAGCGGTGGCTGGTAGCCTAAACAGCATTGAAATGGGGACATTCCAGTGGCAGAGGTGGGGAGTGAGTTATGTGCGTACTCCACCCAGGGAAGAAAATCGCTCCATGAAGCTGTGTCCCGAGAGGTCGTGCACCTCAGAGTCTTCTCAAGCTCCTGACTGGTGCGTTCGGTCTGGCCGCTGCTCTGAGGGTGAAAACAGGATGAGAGGCTAGGTGTTGCACCAATGAGGCTACAGAAACCTTCCAGAATTGGGCTGAGAACTGGGGACCACTGTCTGAGACTATATCTACAGGGAGGCCATGGAGACGAAACACATGGTTGACCATGAGCTTGGCAGTTTCTTTGGAGGAAGGGAGTTTGGGTAGAGGGACAAAGTGAGCAGCTTTGGAGAAACGATCAACTATGGTAAGTATACACATGTTATTGTTGGAGGAGGGTAGCCCTGTGACAAAGTCGAGAGCGATATGGGACCAAGGGCGGTGGGGGATGGGGAGGGGTTTTAGGAAACCCTCAGGAGGACGGTTGAGTGTCTTGTTTCTGGTGCATATGTCGCATGCCGCTATGAAGTTCTTTACGTCTTCTGTGATGGATGGCCACCAGAATTGTTGCTGTAGGAGGGGAGAGTGCGGGTGGCCCTTTGATGGCATGCTTACTTGTGGCCCCACTCTAATACTGAAGGATGGGCTGAAGCTGGGACGAAGAGCTTTCCGGGAGGGACGTTACTAGGACCTGGTTTGTGCTCTAGTAATTGCAGGACTTGGTTTTCTATTTCCAGCCGAGTGGCAGCCACTAGACATTGAGGTGATAGGATGGTTTCTGTAGTATGTGCATTCCGAGGGGTGGCGAATTGTCGAGACAGGGCATCGGGTTTAGTGTTCTTAGATCCTGGATGGTAAGACAATGTGAAATTAAACCAGGAGAAGAAGAGCGACCAGCGTGCCTGATGTGCGTTCAGTCTCTTAGCTGACTTGAGATATACAAGCTTTCTATGGTCCGTCCATACGAGAAAGGGGAGTTTGGCTCCCTCCAGCCATTGTTTCCACTCCTCTAAACCGAGCTTAACTGCCAAGAGCTCACAATCTCCGATGTCGTAATTGCGTTCAGGGGGTGTGAGGCGACGAGAGAAGAACAAGCATGGGTGAAGTTGGTTATCTTGTTGGAGATGTCTGGGAGAGGACTGCTGCTTTCATGACATGGGACTGATTGTTGTAGGCCAAGGTTATGGAGAACAGTGGTCGCGCATCTGGGAGAAGGTTGAGCGTGGGGCCCCCTTGTGCTCCCAGAATTACCTGGGGGCTGGGCCTTTAACAGGCAGGATTGCACCAAGTGGGCTGCTTGGCCACAGTACAAGCAGGAACCTTCATCTCAATGGCGCTGGCGTTCCTTTAGTGAAAGGCGTGTGATGGTGACTTGAGCAAAAGCAGGGGTATGGAGCGGCTGGTGGGCTTTGACGAGGTGATCGAACTTACGGGCGTCAATGCGGGCAGAGAGATCCATGAGCTCTTGAAGAGTGGAAGGGAGGTCTCGAGCAGCCAGCTCGTCTTTGATGGGGTCAGCCAGTCCATGAAGGAAAGTGTCGAAAAGTGTTTGACGATCTCAGCCACAAGAGGGAGCCAGAGTCCTGAAATCGATGGCATAGTCATGAACTGAACGAGTCCCTTGACATATATTGAGAAGTTGACCTGCAGCCTGTCATCCAGAAAAAGAGCGATCGAACACTCGCCTCATTTCATTGGTGAATGCTTTGAAGGTGGCACAGCAGTCGAGTTGGGCATCCAATAGGGTTGTTCCCCATTCCCTTGCTCTGTCGGAAAGAAGAGTAATGACGTAAGCCACCTTTGATCGTTCTGTGGGGAAGGATGAGGCTTGGAGCTCGAGCACGAGGGAGCACTGAGACAGGAAGAAACGGCAGGTGAGTGGGTCGCCATCATATGTGGGTGGTGCAGGGAGACGTGGCACATGGTGGGTAATAGGTGGAGGTGGTGGTGGTGGTGCCTGTGGGGCAGGAGATGCAATAAGGTGCAGCTGCTGATCAGCGAGGGAGGTCAGCATCTGCATGAAGGTGTGAAGCATGGTCATGGTTTGCTGAATATCCTCCTGATGATGCACATGACCCTTTTGGTTTTTCATAGTTACAGTTTTGCACGCACTCCAGCATCACTAAATGCTCAAACAGATAAAATGAGCTATAACACAGTAAACATAGTAGTAATAAAGTGTCAAAATAGAAATACATAGTAATAAATGTCAAAATGGACAATGATAACAAGCACTAAATAACATCCAATAGTGCTTTGCTGTACTTGGGAGTTTCTGCAATTACGGAAATAAGTGCCACAGCATTTGGCATTGAGTGTTCTGCTCTTCCACACAGGTGCTGCACATCTTCCAATTAACATCCTTCAGCCTTGTGATTCCGCTGCTCCATTAACAAAGTTATCATTGCTGGTTATTCACTCCTTTCATGTGTGTTCTTTGATTTATACTAAAGTTTTGCATGTTCAAAATATTTAGATTTCTGCGTAGGATATAAACACACCTGTATTTGGTGCTGTATGAATTGTTTGCACTTATTCATTTGATATAATAATAATATAATAATAATAATAATAATAATAATAATAATAATAATAATAATAATAATAATGTGGGTGTATTGAGTTGATTTTACTTTGACTTTGAATTTCAATTTGAGTTGGTGATGTAATGCCTGCCTTCCCTGTCAGTTGGATAAAAGGTTTTTATTTTTTAGTCCTTTAAAAAAATGAACAGTCTATAATAGGATCATCTTCACATGGAGAACAGTTCCATTAATATACTGTTGAAAAGTTTTGCTCTTCATGTTTTGTTTGATCTACATCGTAATAGGTCAATATGCCACACCACCAAACACAGTATTACGCAATGTTATGTAAAACAGTTCATGTCGAGCTAAAAAAAAAAAAAAACAACACTTGAAAAGGGTTTTTAATCAAACTATTTTGACTGACAAATAAGTTCCTGAATTTCTTTATTTTTCTTTTTTCTTTTTTTTCCCTTTGTCATTTAAAAAGCCAGAAATGCTGGCTTAATGAATTCTTTAAAGAACCTTTTTCTAAACTGATCTTTGTGGAACAAAGAAAAAATTCCATGGCATCTCACTGAAAAAGCCTTTTGGCTTCTAGATGGAACCATTTTGTTTTGTGAGTTGATGTTCATTTAGATCCATAATGAATAAGTCGAGGGGAAAATGTCCTGAGATGACAAGAGGAAAAAAACCCAGAAAGAAACAACACACTCAGAATGGAAAACTGGATAATGCAAAGTGTAGTATAGCAAAGATAAAACAGCAGCAGCTCACATGTAAAGCTCAGTTATAAAAATCACTACAGTAGCCAGGTGAGACTTTTTTGATATTATGCATTTTATCATTTATTTCAGTAAAATTATTCTGATTTACAAATATTAATAAAGATACAAAACATGTTAGAGTGCTTTAGATCTAATTGTGATGTAATGGAAAATATCCAGGCGTCACTGGTGAGCTTGGCACCGAACGCTCCCTACTACGACAAATCATATGGAAAGCCTGGGGCTGCCTGATCCCATTCAGAATGCCATCCATATCAATGGGCGGGGCATCACGTGGCCAGGAGAACCGCAACCTCTGCAGGAGAGACGTGAAGAAGATGAAGAGCTCTGCCCTCGCAAGGGACTCACCAAGACACACCCTCGGACCTAGAGGATCCAGACAAACACACATTATTATATCAACATACACATCTCTTTGTGTAGGGTTATTGTACTATATATTTAAAAATCATTCCTGATACTAAACTCAACACACACCCTCCATCTTGCTCAATTTACAGAAATACAAAGAATTACAAAAATTATCGTGTCTCACCCAGAGAAAAAGGCAAAAATGAGTCATTTTTGCAGAACTGGCCGTTCTCATCCAGGAAATTTTCAGGGTTAAATGTATCTGGGTATTTCCAGTGCTCCTTATCCTGCATTATGGCCATTAAATTGGGTGTAATCTGAGTTCCCTGCAAAAAAAAAAAAAAAAAAAAGTGGTTCTATAACAGCAGATCTGACAATCGTGCAGCTGCAAGTTGCAGGTTTATATTAATGCACTCGTACTAACATATATTTAATATAATATGTAACATGTTATATTAAAAAAAATATATAAAACGCATAGTAAAACATAAAGCATAAAACGTAAATGGTAATATGGTGAATTTATTCATTTATTTATTTACACGGAGTCTGCACTGTCAGCACTTTGTACCAGTCAAAGATAAAGCTTTAACCTGTTTTTTTTTTTGTTTGTTTTTTGTTTTTTGCTATATCGTAACAGAAAACAGGAACTAAACTGTGTTTTTGAAATGTGCCTATATTTAAAAAATATATAAAATATAACTAAACATAGCTAAGTGTAGCATTACTAAACCTTAAATAATAATGGGCATGGTAAGTATGGTAAGTATTGTTTAATATGAACATGCTATTTTGTTTTTGTGCTAAAACTGTTAACAAAAAGGCAAATCGCATGCTAATATTGTGAAAAGGCAATGATAAATAAAATTTTGTGAGAAGAATTTGCTACAGCTTATACCTTGGGGATGGTGTATCCTTGTAGTTGTGTCGTCGCTGTAGTTTCATGAACTACACCGATTGGAATGATGTTCCCAAAGCGCTGGATCTCATGCACAGTGGCGTGTGTGTACGGCAMSCTCGCGCGGTCATCCATAGTGGGAGCACGATCGTAACCAAGCACACGGACGATCTCCTTGTGACAGCGATCTAAATACACCATACACAACATCGATTACAGGTAGACGGAGTCATTTATTAATGACTTATTAATTGCATCTGGGAGTCTGCTTTTTAAACTTCTAACTTTTTGAGTTTGTTTTTTGTAAAAATCATCATTGTCTCTTTTATTTCCCCTTACCTTGCTTAAAAAAAGTACAGGACTGTATTCAGAGTTTTAATTCTAACATTAATCAGTCAAAATTATAAGTTTTAACATAAACTACGGGACTGTGGTATTTCATGAGTGAATGGAAGAGAATATTTGTTACATTACCTTGTATTTCTGGATGGTTCATCATGAAGATCAGACCCCATCTGAGAGTGGTGGCTGTGGTCTCAGTTCCCGCGAAGAAAAGATCAGCGGTGGACATCAGCAAGTTGTCCTCATGAAATGTTGAATCTTCATTTGACTCTTGCTGCTCATATAGGAAGTTCCGTTATTCTGTAATGCCTGAATCCATCAATTAATTATTTTTTTCCAAATAATTCAAGTCCAAGTTACAGCAAAATTGACATGTGGACAATTCCTCATATTAAGAATGGAGAAAAGTACAGAACCTCCTGTGTTTTATGTCCTGGGATACTCATTAAGATTTTTAACAAGATGTTTTTTTTTTCTTTCTTATACTGTATTTACACTCTATGTTATACATACTGTATGTTTGTGTATTAGTTTTGAATTCCATTCCAAAGTGTATTTGCATGTATTTACACCCAAAACACCAGTCTGACATATTGTGGTTACAGAAAACTGTCTCACTAAATTGAGCTAAAGTTCCCAATCAGAAAGGATTATAACAGCGACGCGCTCTGTCCCAGGCCAAACAATAACATCTAATTATCCTTTAACACAGTAGTCTAAATACCAAATCAATGGATACAACATACAATATAAAACACTGCACACTTTACACTGATGTGAATTGCGCTCCCTGTAGGTTAGGATTTAAAACCTAATCTTTTTACCTTGCTTATCTCCACAAGATACGCATCAATAAAGTCACGCAGGTTCTCTCTGTCGAGTGTTTTCTTGTGATCCTCCATCACCTCACGGATGAACCCTATTAAAGCCTTGGCATTCTGTTTGACCTTCTGGTGTGGACCAGGGAAGTGTTTTATGAAGGGGATCAAGTTGAAAATCTACCACGAAAAAGAATAAACATATTTACTGATGATTTCTGAAACTTTTAAGCATTGATGTCTTACAGTTTATCAAAGCAGCTATTAACTTGAACATGAAAAGTCAAGCTTCCCGACTCCCCAAAAGTACAATGTGACAGTACTTGTTATATCACTGAGAAACCACAAAGCATAAACTTTTCTCTCTTAATGAAGTCAGAAATCCTAAAGTCACAGCTTTAACTTTCTTACACAGCACTTAATCCTTTCAAATGTTTAAAATAAATGTCATGTTTATAATCTGTTTATATGGGATTTTTTTTCTATGAGCTCCTGTGAATGAGCTTTTACCATACAAAAAAAGTTATGTAATTTTGAAGTGCATTTATGTAAATCTGTGATTTGTAGTTGYACTACTGTCAAAGCTGATATTTTAGAAAATGAATCAACAACTTCTGACCAAACAGAATCCAGAATTCAGCAGTGCTGCAGGGAGACAAATAGATAGATAGATAGACAGACACTTTTTGATCCAAAAGGAAATTCCAGATGAGTATTAATTTATTAACATTACCAATCCCACAGCTGAGCCAGTGAGCTGAACGTTTTCATTCAGGATTTCCAGGAGCTTAGCGAAGCGTTTGTCTTCATAATCAAAGCGATCTCCAAAGATGATGGAGCAGATGATGTTTGAAACAGCATTCATTATGGGGTGCATGGGGTCAAGAGCTTTTCCTGAAGGGAGAAAAAAAAGTGTCAGGGAATGGATTTTATGAATAATATTACATTTGAGCAATTATCTCTTGTCAGGCATACAACCTTTTCAATGTTTATCTGTTAAAAACAAATCTGATGAGCCCTTTGTCTACATGGCTGACCTTCATGTCTGAGCATTTCTGTGATCAGACAGCGGGCTTCCTCTGCCACTCGCTCCTCCACCGATTTTTTCCCCAGACCGAAGTTCTTTAGTGTGTGGAGAGCAAAACGCCGCTGCTGCTTCCACGCATGGCCGTACGTGACAGCAAGAATACCTAACACAGCCAGAAGGAAGTATTGGATCCATTATTATTAAATGCAATTATCAACCATAACATTAAAACCACCTGCCTAAAATAGTGCTGGTCACCCTTGTGCTGCCAAAACAGTGTTATTCAATCCAGAAGACCTCTGATGGTGTGCTGTGGTTTTTGGCACTGTAAGTTGTGAGGTGGAATCTCCATGGATCAGTCTTGCTGATAGAGACCACAGCTATCTAGGACCATTGTTGCCATGAAGGTGTGTACCTGGTTAATGTCAAGGTAATATTCATGCACCCAAGCATAACCCCATGGAACAGTTCTGATGCCCACATGCCCATTGTATGTGCTTTTGGTGGAGAACACAGATCAACATGGGCACACTGATACCTACCTTGCACTGTTTGTGTGTGTTTTAATAGCGGTTTGTACTACATTAGGTCTTCTGTGGGATCAAACCAGATCGAATAAGCTTCAGTCTCTACATAAGTTGATGAGCTCATGATGAGCTCACTGGATTACTGTTCTGTTTCCTTGGAGCACATTGGGTAGGTACTAAACACCGCATACCAGCAACACCCCTCAAGACCTGCAGGTTTGGAGATGCTGTGGTCCAACTGATCAGATCCTAATGCTTGCCCATTTTTCCTGAAACACATTGGGTTCTTCACTACCTGTTCTAGATATGGTCCACTATAATGAGAAAATAGATTATATGATAGATTATACACTTCACCTACAGTATCAGTGGTTTTAATATTATGGCTGATTGATGTACATATGTGTGTATATTAAGAGCATCCAATGTCCAGAATTTTCTCACATGCCCTACAAAAAATTAAAATACATTCATGTTGTTAAATTACAAGTAATTAATATTTTGTAATGACGCAGGTCTTGTGAGGGCAGATCCACAAGGAAATGCACTGAGCTGTTCAGAACAGGCAGATCTGCAGGTGGCTACGCTGCAGAGTTCTAAACAGGCAGATTCATGGTCACCCTCATGTGCAGTTGCTAGACAATGCTTCCATTAACAGAGATGAGCCACACCTGGCCGGGCGTCCATTTAAACCCCTGGAAACCGACATGTGATCATTTGGTAGCATGAAGTAGCGAGTATATCACTCAAGTACTAGAGCCAAAGGACAAGACCAGCTCAAGAAGAAAAGACAAATGCAAAGACAAAGAGAAGCGGATGGCAACTCCCACATCAATAGAGAGCAACAGATGAAACTATTAAACAAAAAAAATTGAACAAAAAGATAAAACTAAAAAGAAAACAAGGAGAATTTAAATAATACTGTAAGTACTTTAAACTGTAAGTTCCAATTAATAAACCCACGTAATCTCTGAATGAGAAGGTCTTCCCCACAGTGCACTCTCAGGGATAACCCCTAGAGGGCGCCAATGCGCCCTGAGACTTTTGTTGGTGGTTCATTTAAGTTGGACTTCATTTCCCAGTTTGCACCTTGGTCGGGTGACAGGGGCGCTCACCTGAACCGAGTTGATTCATTTGTTTCTTTATAACAGATGCAAGACCCAAACTATAACTCAAGCAGACTATTTGAGTTAATTCTAGAGTATGTTGGTAAAGTTTATTTCATGTTTTTCATGTTGATATTCGTGTTTTGGTTTGTTTTTACTTAAAGTTATTTATAAATAAAAACATCATTCTTTAAACCCATTGAGACCTCCGCATTTATACAATATCTTGTGATGTAATCAAACATCATAAATATCAAGCATCCTATAAAAAAATGAAAAAAGAAAATAAAAAAGTGAGAATAAACCTCCATTTAAAAATAGTTGAGAAACTAATACAAACAAAATATATTTATCTGTAAAATCTTTTTAAAAAATCACCGAAGGTTCTCCTGAAAGGATAGTACATGTATGATTTCAGAGTCAAATCAAAATG
Organism: Clarias batrachus; assembly: GCA_003987875.1. NCBI lineage: Eukaryota > Metazoa > Chordata > Actinopteri > Siluriformes > Clariidae > Clarias > Clarias batrachus. The sequence continues at coordinate 1,353 of QMIH01002563.1, read as the reverse complement.
TTAAAATTTTTAAATAAAGATTTTATATACATTTTTTTTTTTTTTTTACAAAATCAAGTCTTCAAAGATGGACAATAATTATTTGACATTTTTGTTTGTTTTTGATTAGCCTGGTTACCACATATTAATTATTATCAGGGTCTTCTTGGGGCATGTGAAAAAAAAATTGTCGCTATAAAAGTTGCAAACACAAATTAAACATGAAGCTGCTTAAGCATTCATAAATGAATAAATCCAACTGTGGTACTGACCGTAGCCGTTGGTCACCCAGTCTATTACCGGTGTGTATGGCCTCCCAGAGAACGCGGTACCATTCTGGACGAACGCCTCCTTCAATATCTTGATGTTATTCAGTATGATTAGCGGTCTTCTGCCCACATACACGCAGCACAGGTCACCATACTGCACCGTCTGCATAGGGAACAAGTCACATTAACTTACTATCCCAATTACATATCAGATTTAATGTTATTCTGTGGGATGTTCAAAACTTGGGATAAATATCATTCTCATTCATTCCCTAAACTCTCTGTCTTTCTCTCTTTAAGGAGGCATGGTGGCTTAATGGTTAGCACTGTTGACTTGCACCTCCAGAGTCCTTATTTGATTCCACCCCAGGTACAATTCCTGCCTCAGGGGTTGCGTGATTGGACTTTGCATGTTCTCCCATAGTCCAAAGATGTGTGGATTAGGCTAATTGGCGTTCCATAAATTTCCCTTAGTGCGTGAATGAGTGTGTGAGTCTTCATCTGTGTGCCCTGTGATGGATTGGCACCCCATCCAGGTTGTACCCTGCCTCGTGCCTGGGATAGGCTCCAGGCCCCCACTGACACTGTATACAGGATAAAACAGTGAAAGTTAGTGAATGATATAATTTAGAGTCCCAAAAAAAAAAAAAATCAAATTTATTACCACATTTGCTTTTGGCTTTTTAATGGTACTTGCCTTTCAATGCTCCACTCAGGTGCCTATCTTTACCACTGTCCTTACCCAACCTGGCACCATTCTTAAACTCCCACTCCACAACTGCCTACCCCACTCCAAACCATTGGCAAGAGGCTTATTTTTATGTTGATCCATGAAAGACAACCCTACTCAAGTCCATTTCAGTTCCACTACAAAGTGTGCAAGTCCAAACGAATGAACACTTATGTGACGCAGAGCACATACAGACTTTACAACAAGTGTAAAAATGTGTAAATAAGCAAGTACAACTGCAGTACAGATCTTTTGTGCATTCCTGTCTCTAGGCAACACACACTTCAGATAAGCATAGAAACACACGCACACACACGCGCACACACACACACACACACACACACACACACACACAAACACACACACACACACACT
>QMIH01002562.1:0-21782 GCA_003987875.1 Clarias batrachus | reverse complement strand
TATACTATACTATAATATACTGTACTATACTATACTGTACTGTACTATACTATACTATACTATACTGCACTACACTACATTACACTATACTATACTCATACTTAGCCTAACTATGAGTAACTATCAGTTTTGCCTAAACCTGCTTTCTGACCTCCCAAGACAATCAGGACCGGTTTACTCTATTTAATCCAATCATGCAACAGATAACTGGAGAGCACATTGTTGGGTTTTTAATGTTTTTATTGTAAGGTATTCTCTAGTTAAAATATAATCTTCTATTAAATATTATATTACAAAATAAATGTAGATGTTTATAATAATAATAATAATAATAATAATAATAATAATAATAATAATACTGTTCTAATGAGCCCAAGTTATGTGAATATGAAAATATAAAAAAAGTATTTAAAATTTAATTATAATTCAATTAAAATTATAATTTTAAATTAAATATAAAATAAGCAATATACATATGTACAGGTTGTATATGAAAACGATTGAATAAACACACTGTAACCGTAAAATAAAACATTTATATTTTGTTATTTTAGTTCATATTAAAATAAATGCGTAAAAATGCGTTTAATGTGCTAATATATTATTAATATTCATGAGTCATGTCACGTGACTATTCTAACAGTAATATTTACATTTGAGCACAATGAAGATGTGAAACCTCGGGACAGAGTGACCGCTGTGTAACACTCGGTAACAGCAGGGGGCGCTAAAGACTGACAGGATGGAAACAGAAGAAGAAGAAGAAAAAGACGAGGAGGAAGCAGAAGTAGTAAAACCGAAAGTAATCTGAGGCGCGGCCGCGTCACCAAAAAGTCGTTACGAATTAAACATTTTCCAGAACATTCGAGGTCTTCCCGCCAGACCCGCGCCGTGTCTGTGTGTCGGTCAGTGAGTGTGTGTGTGTGTGAGAGCGGTACAGACACACGGGGTCTCCGGTCAGTGAGGTAAGTTCTAGACGGAGGTTGTTGTTTTGGGCCTGTGGTTCTGTACAACCAGCTGTTGATCTGTCAGCGCGAGCGCACAGTCCGGGGTTATAAACTGCTGATCTACATCACTGAGAACCAGACATGAGAGAGTGCGTGTGTGTGTGTGTGTGTGTGTGTGTGTAAAGTACTCTATAACGCCTATCTTCTGCTCTAGTTCGGTTTTGTAACTTTAGTTATTTTTCTTCATTTATTTTACACCTAGTGGTCAGAAACAGGAACTGCACCCTGAGTGTCAGCTGATCCTACAGTAACACACATTTATAATGTTCTTTCTTTCTTTCCTTTTCTTTTTTTCTTAGTTTATTCTGTCTATTGGTATTATTTATTTACGTATTATTTCTTAGGTTTGCTTATACATGGGTATATCTCCTGTAAATTTTTTTTGTTCTGTTAACTGGGATAGTTATCTGTATACTTCAAGTCTTATGTTGTATATGATACTCTTATTCTTTCAATATTTTAATTTTAATTTTGGTATTAATAAAAAGCAACAATTTATAGTTATATTACTCCATGCTAGTGTGTCAGTACCTCCTACAGTACTTACAGTTTGAATGAGTTACTGTAACATTTTCTGACATACTGGAAGCACTTTCCTGAAATGTTGTTTGAAATGTTATCAGATGCTGTATATATTTAACTTTTCCTCACTGCAATTCTGGCTTGTTGCTAGCTTGTTATTGTATAATGGGTGAACAGGCTGTTGTAAAGATACAATTTTCCTTTGGGATTATTAAAGTACTCTATCTATCTATCTATCTATCTATCTATCTATCTATCTATCTATCTATCTATCTAATCCCTATTGTGTTAACACTTGTAGCACTTTCTAACACATTGGTATAGCATTATTCATCAGTCCACTCATTGACTGAGTTCAGGGAAATAAACGGTGTCTTTATTCTTCTTTTGTCTTCTTCAGCCTGATGATGATGATGTAAACTCCTCTCACAGTAGTAGGGAGACATGGCTTCAGAGACTCTCTTGTTCTTTGTGTTGATGTTGTCTTCTGTACATGTCGGAAAGCCTGCTGAGAGTAAGTGAGATATTTTATATATAAACACATTTATACAACAGTTAGTTCTGAATGAGTAATCTGATTGGACAAGAGATGTTCCAGAAGTGCTGATATTAGACAGTAACAGCACTGTGAGGTGTAACTATCTGTATGAGTGGGCGTGTCCCGGGTGTTGTCCAGTGGTTAATGACACTAACTGTGTGTCTCAGTGTGGGTGAGAGTCGGTCTGTACGGTCCTCAGTACTGAGGAGAGAGCAGCTGCCTGACCACGCCCACATTCACACCCAGTCACAGAAGCACTTTGTTGTTTTATGTAATCGTTGCATATACAGTACACTACAGTTATTATGCAGTAAAGCATTAAATATACAAAAATCCTACTTTTTAAACATTACGTTCATTGAGTTGCCCCTGGCCTCTTGGTAGTCTCTAATAATTACCCTCCCTTTGCCATGTTTGATGATACGTTTTTGGAGTGTTAATCTTTATTCATTACAATTGTTTTTCTTTTCTTTTCTTTAATAGCTATGTTTAATCTGAAGTGTGAACCTGCAGTAGGAGTCATCGGTCAGATCACTCACATTTCCTGCAAAATCGAGTCACAAACTGGATCTGTTATTATTAACACAGTGGTTTTAACCAGGTTTAGAGAGAATAACTCCTGTTTCACATTTCAACCGTATGAGAACAGAGAGACTGGAGACTCTCGATTTAAAGTTGAAAGCTTGCCATCGTTACAGCTTCATAACACAGAGATCTCAGATGAAGGTGGATATAAATATTACATCAGGACCAACCTGGGAAATGTTAATGCAGAATTCAGAATTAATGTCACAGGTAAGAGAGAAATGTCATTAATTAAAAAAATTATTAATAGTCTAAAATTCTAATTTTTTTCTCCTCCATGCTATTTATACACTATATTGCCAAAAGTGTTCACTCACCCAACGAAATGATTGAATTCAGGTTGTCCAATAACTTCCATGATTACAAATAAAATTAAGCACCTAGGCATGCAGAGCACGTCTACAAACATTTGAGAAAGAATGGGTCGCTCTCAGGGGCTCAGTGAAGTCCAGTGTGGTACCATGACAGGACATTACGTCCAGCTGTGAAATTTCCTCACTACTAAATATTCAAGTGGTGTTATAACAAAGTGGAAGTGTTTGGACTGACATCAACTCAGCCACGGAGTGTTAGGCCACGTAAAATCACAGGGCGGGGTCAGCGGGTGCTAAGACACATAGTGCACAGAGGTCACCAGCTTCCTGCAGAGTCAATATCTACAGACCTTCAGACTTCATGGGGCCTTCAGATGAGCCCATGAACAGTGCGTAGAGAGCTTCATGGGGTTCCATGTGACCGAGCAGCTGCATCCAAGCCTTACATTTGTTTGGGTTTAGTGGTTGCCAGTAGAACGGTACTTGGCTGACTGTATTGTGCCGAGTGTAAAGTTTGGTGGAGGGGGGATTATGATGTGGAGTTGTTTTTCAGGAGTTGGGCTCGGGCCCTTGGTTCCAGTTAAACATTTTGGTCATTTACACGCTCCCAACTTTGTGGGAACAATTTGGGGACTGCCCCACCAGTGCACAAAGCAAGGTCATCCAATGGTCATCCATGGATTGGTTACTCAAGTTCATATGCACATGAAGGCTGTGGAGCGAATACTTTTGGCAGTATAGTGTTTTATTATTTTAAAATACTATTACTATTATTTTAAAATAAATAGTATAAACAGAAATTTAAAAAATTGGCAAGATTACATTATTTGAAGTTTTTCATTGTTGAATTTTTAATAAATTACATTTAAGGCATTTGGCAGATGCCTTTATCCAGAGCAACGTACATTTTTATCCCACTATACATCTGAGCAGTTGAGCGTTAAGGGCCTCGTTCAAGGGCCCGACAGGGGCAACATGGTGGTTGTGGGATTCGAACCTGGACCTTCCAATCAGTAGTCCAACACCTTAACCCCTGAGCGACCCCTGACTCAGCCGTAATTGCCCAGCTCTTCTACAAAGTCACAACTGTACTGTTATTTCTGTCAGTTCTGAAACGGTTTGTATTTTCATTGCATATATTTTTTAAAGCCAACTACAGCCCCCCGATCATAACCTCTGAGCCGGCAGAGATAGAGAGCGGTGGAGCTGCTGATCTGTACTGTAATGCGAGCGGTGGATACCCAGCAGGAACCATCCACTGGTTTGATCAGAGCACCACAAACTGGACAAAAAACTCTGCACTGCAGATCACACAGGGACACGACGGTCTCTTCACTCTGTCCAGCAAACTGAGCTTCAGGAGCATCGACTCAAACTGGGGAAGTTTCAGGTGCGTCGTCCTGAACAATAAATACAAAGGAGAAGGAGAGAGCATGTCAGCTCTGAAGATAAAGGGTAGGTAGTGTTTTTGGACGACTATATGAATAAATGTCCTAATGTCAGTGAGTTTTGTTTTTCAGTGTGCATCAACAGACACAATACATTTGTGAATAATTCTACTCTAATATAATGTGCAAAAACCCAATCTCTCTCTCTCCCTCTCTTTTAGATGACCCGAGGATTACCCCGCATACCAACAGTACAATGAAGAGCGGCATTGCTGGTGTGATAGTGATCGGGTCTCTCATCGTCGGCCTCCTGTTTGTTCTGTTGTTCAGGCGGAGACGCAGCAGGCGTAAGTAATACAGTTCATTAATAAAAGGAGAATAAAATCAAATGTGCGAAAGTGCTAAAATACAAAATAAAAAAGATAAATAAAAAGGAAATGATGCACAAATAAACATCAGTAATCACACCAACACAAGGTCTACAGATAAATGATAAATGATATTCAGTGGTTTTTGAACTAAAGGTTTCTAGTCAGGTTTATCCATCAATTATGTTTTAAATGAAATACTATATGACTATATTATATTATTGATTACACATATAATTAATTATTTTGTAGTAAAATACAAATTGTAAAGACATGAGATTTTTCCACAAAGAACCAAGAACTAACTCTTCTAAAATGGAGTCGCACAGATAAAAGCTGTAAACTTTAAGTTCCACTTTTATTCATGTAGATCTTGTTGAGTGTGGTGAGAAACTGTTCAGTTTCAGTTGCAGCTCGTTCATGGGGCGGGTGGGGCAGCCGTTCAGTTGTTCATCAGAAAGATAGAAGGATACATTATTGATGCCGGAGGAAAGTCCAGATATCCAGCAGCAATAGTAATACAAAGTTTTGTAGCTGTGATTGTACACTGTATATATCACAGTACATATACACAGGGTGCTTGTGACCAGACGTTACTAATGCAAAGCTAAAAACATTAAAATAACTAGAAACTGTATATAATAAGCATGTAAATAAAGCACATAACTCACAAGTAAAAAAAATAAATAGAGAAGTTAGTGCAGCCATGATGTGCAATTTTATAGGGGCAAAATGACAATCGTGCAAATAATATTAATTGTGCAAAGAGAAGCATGAAATGAAACTGAGTCCGTGTGTAATTCCAAAATATGCAACAAAAACGGGTAACAGTGGATCCTGAAGCTAACAGATGTGAGAGTTATGTGAGTAACACCGTGATGAAAGTAGCAGACAAACAAGATGTTAAACTTAAATGTTCAAATCTATTGTTAAAAGTTGTTCATGACTCCAGACATTATAAATCCTGTTAATATACTAATGAAATCTCCTGATTATTACATTATTATTGCCTCATTGTTATATGCAGCACACTTTCTACTAAAATCACCTGACCCTGAGCATGTGTTCATTCAGGTCCAGTGTGTTTAGACGTCTAATAATGAATGTTTGGTTTTTTCTCCACAGGTCCACGTTCTTGCCATATTCCAGGTACGTGCCCTGTTCAGATGTGGTGTGTTTCTGTGGTGGTGCTGGTTTTAGTCTGAAACTAGATTGACAATGAATAACTAAATATTTAATTAGGATGTAGCTTAAAGGAGGAAAAACGTACAACAGTTTCGTTTCTTTTGTTTTTGTGATTCTCCGTTTTTTTATGTCGTTGGAATTTCCGTTCATCCGCTATGTTAAATTTCTTTACTCATAAGTAAGAGCAAAACAGGAAAGCTTAGACAATGCTAGCTTATGGGTTGCCATGTTTGCTAAAATGCTGGTGTGTGTGTGGTACTATTACATCCTTTATACACCGCCTGGTAAGTCTCAATTTCAGAAGGTCAAATTATGAGGATGCGTCAAGCAAAGAAAACAGTAAAGGAGACGTGAAATGACTGGAACTGAGTTAGAAACCCTTTAACATGTTATCAAAACCTGGGAGGATGCTGGTGACCTCTCAACTCTGTGGAAGAAACATGGTGAGACATCAGAGCTTTGTTCAAGAGTGAAAGTGCTTCCCAGCATGCATAGTGTCCACTGTACAAGCCTCTGGAGACAGTGTTATGATCTGGGGTCGCTTCAGTCGCTCAGGTCGAGAAGTCAGCTGACCACCTGAATGTACTGAACCACATGAACACATGATTGTGTGTTAGAACAAAAGCTAAAAGTAACTGCAGTGTTTCCCACACGTCTGAAATATACTCGCGGTGGTAGCCAGCGGGACGGGACAGCATTTAGCCGCTAGCACAAAAGTTACAACAAATAAATACATCTGATCTTTAGTACAATATTTTGATTTACTTGATATTTCTATTCATTTCACATTCCAGAGATCCAAACTGCAAACCCTCCCCTCCTTCTACCCGTATGTGAAGTGTAAGATTAAGTACAAAACTAAGAACGAAACATGATTCTGTGTACAAACATGACATTGTTTGTCTGCACACATAGCCCTTAAACACCAAAGCATTTATTTTGTTGTTGCCATTTTTGCATTATATTTTAGTAAACATATATTGTGTCAGGATATATAATAATAATAATAATAATTTGTGTATACGAGTTCTGCATTTTTGCGGCGTCATTCCCGTACTCTGGTAGCAGTAAAATTTACACAGTATAAAAATTATAATAACTTCAGTCTATATGACGTATCATTAAACCAAAACCCAAAAACTTTCTCAGTCCAAACACAACGGCCGGACTTCCATATTTCCCTTTTTTTTTCTCCATCAGTTTTTAGTCAGTGACCAATGATGTGTTGCCGCACGTATTCATACAGTTTGAGTTAAAGGTTAATATTCCCATCCAGGTCCATAAATATAATTGGGCGTCCGGCCAAAGTAAACTCTGTGTGGGGAAACACTGGACTAAAAGAAATCTCAGAGTGCATGTGACTTTGTTCAGCCAGACAGTGTGTATTAAACTATACTGATATTAGTATTATTAATATAAACTGTTGTTAATTTTACAGTATACTATACTAATATTACATACACGAATATTAGTATATTTTACTATTAATAATATATTTTATTATTATTATTGTGTGGTCAAACTGTAGAATATTAGTGCAGTATGAAAATGGTTAATATTTAAATTTTTTTAAATTGTTTCATTGTTGTTTGTTTTTCAGCCCTGAAGGAAAATGATTATGAAAAAGCTGCCGATGCTGAAGAGACTAAGTGTGATGCCTAATATTTAAAACACTCCATTATTGACTTGTAATTGCACTTTTCATAATATTGTGTTAAAATTTAGAATAAAATAGACCTGTTAGCTGTGAAAAACTTTTAGAGAGTCACAAATCCAGACTTTACCAATGAATGAGTTGCAGGTAGGTACAGCAGTACAGCAGGTCAGGTAGAGCAGTGAGGTAGTGAACTAGAACACGAGAGTGTGAGTCCCCTGCTGGGCAGGAGGTGTATCACAGTGAGCTGGTGGCGCGTTCTTAAATGATGAACCCCACACACAGGGCGTTTGCCTTTCCTAACTGAAATTCAGAGAAGCCTTTACTGAATGAATAAACACTCATTTTAAGGCTCACATAGGGACCCTTCACTTTAGGACAGGGGTCCTGAATTAAACTTTAAAAAGATCCGGTCAATAAAATGTCCTTTGAGTCGAGGTTTTGTAAGTCTACAAAAATAAGCAGTTAAAAATTTCTATGCCAAAAATTTCTATTTCTTATCATTCATTTTTAGTAAATACGTTATACAAGTGACAATCTGTAATCAGTCTTTAGTGCTTCTTCATTTGCACACTGCGTGCTGTGAGTGAGTGTGAGACGACTCTGGTCGCTCTGTCACACTGCGATCTCTGTTCAGATATTTCACACGCCCTCACCTCGGACCGCTACCACAGCTATGAGCTTCAGAGAAAAGCTTGGAGTGAGATTCTGAAACAACATTGTAATTTTGTATTAATATTTATATTCATATGAACACACAAGGGCAAACATAATGGATTAAGAGAGAATTAAGAGGAAAAGATATTAAATATAAAGTGGGATTGTGCTGCATGTATGGTTGTGATTCTCTCCCTTTTTCGCGATTCTGTAATAATCACACATTGAATTTAAATAAATGTTTATTTGTATAGTATAGCGCTTTAAACAATGGATATCGCAAGTAGCTTTGCAGAATCAAAAGAGATTATGGAAGTGTGTATGAAATGTGAGAAAACACGCATGAATCAGAATGATGAGATGGTCCCTGATGAACGAGTCGAGGGCGACGGTGCTGAGGGAAAAACTCCCTGAGATGGTAACAGGAAGAAACCTTGAGAGGAACCAGACTCACCAGGGAACCCATCCTCATCTGGGTGATAACGGAAATTGTTACGTATACGTATGTTAGTCTTTGAGTGTACTTATGGGTTAAAAACTGCTACATGGTTAAACTCTATGCAAATATTTTAATGTCACTGTAAATATTCACGTGTTTCTCTCTGTGGATAATATCATGGCACTGCCCTCACTCATTACTGCTTTCTTCTTTTGCATGTTATTGATTCCTCACACAGCTGTGGAGCTCTGTGATTTTACACACCCACTCTGTGTATATATGGTAATAGCCACGCCCACCTCAAGGATTTATTTATCCGAAAAGCATCAGGATCTGCAATTTAATGATCCCTTCTTTAGGGTGCAGTAGTGTGCAGTCAGGGTCACTGGACCTCTGACGCTCCTCAGGAACCAAATGTGTTTAATTCAGTGTGAGATATTGAAGTAAAAGCATCCTGTTTCATGATTTTATATTTGGGGAAACACCAGTCCTTCACTAGCAGCTGGATGACAACATGCTCATGATACCACTGTAAAGCAGATTTCTTGTTGTTTATTTTAATAAACTTGCTGAACAGATTTGAGTTGAAGGTGTGTTAAATACCAGAGCAGAACACAACCACTGTTCACAGTTACTATGGTGACACGGATTGGATTTGACCTGTTTGGAATTTGTTCTAAGACAAGAGACAGAAGAACATACATAACCTGATAGCAATAAGATTTTTACACAAGGATTAAACACACAAAGTCAAAGCAGAGACAAACCACAGCTGATCCGGAGCAATAAGTTACTGACAGAGGTGGACAGAGTACTAAGATTTTGTACTCAAGTAAATGTGCTGTTACTTCAGTGAAATTTTCTGAAGTACAAGTAAAGTTACTATTATAAAAATCTACTCAGAGTAAAAGTTAGTTACTTTTTTTTTTCAATAGCTGGGGGGCATTCAAAAAGATGATCAGATTCAGGGTGGACCCAGGCCAAAATAATAAGCTAAATGCTATTTATATTTAGTAGCTAGATTACCTGCAAAAAAAAAAAACAACACAAACAAAAAATCCATGTCCCTTCCCTGACTCTCTAAACCAAAACCAGTGAATAAATTCCCTCTTCCCAAAATAACTGGCAGCCACGCCCCTACTACTGCTGAGTGCACAAACATACAGTGAAATTATCTACAAAGATATACAAAGATCAACCAAAGCAAAGGGGCAAAGCGATAATCAAAGTCAACGGGAGGCAAAAAGTCAAAACCAAACATCACAACACCAGAATCACAATCTCTCTCCTCTCTCCCGCGTCTCTCTCCGGTTTCTATCTGGTGGCGCTGGTTGATGACGTCACTGTCAGGGCGGAAGCGGCCGTGTGGAAGGTCAGGTAGATGCCGATGTGGGGAAACAGTCAGAAAACCTGGAGTGGAGTCTGGAGCGGCGCGCGACCAGGACACGAGACACACGCGCGCGCGCGCAACCAAGCGTTTATACAAAGCGGAATATTTTTATTAATTTTTCATTTTCATTCATTTGTTTTACTCAGTAGCGAATATGATTTAAAATGTAGCGAATTACAACACTTCAAACAGAACATACTGAAGTAAAAGTAAAATTACAGATTTTAAAAACTACTTTAAAAAGTAGAAGTACACAAAAACACTACTCATTTTTTTTAGTAATGTGAGTAACACCTCTGGTTACTGAGGACAGGAAGCTTCGTCTCTTTAGTAATCTCTTCTAAGTCGTTCTGAATCACCCCTGAACCACCAGTGTTGCTCTGTTCAAAGCTAACATGAGCGACAAAGCTAGCTTGCTTCCAACACAAAGCTGAATCCCAGGATGCCACTCGAACCCCTGATCGAGGTCACTACTTGGGGTATGGAACAAGGGATTGTACATAGTGCACTAGATTTCCATTTAACACTATGTGGGATCCGACCCTGGAACCTGGTTGCCAGCTCCGCTAGTTGCCGAGACATGACGCGGGTTGTGGGTTACTTTGCTTTCTTAATCTAACATGCAAACATCTAGATTTGGTCAAGGTTGACGCTGTTGTGCTTTTCCTGATCTCTAAAAACAATGTGAACGCCCACCTAAAGGAAATTAAAAGTCTGGAGGAGCGGCAGCAGGAGAGCACCTTTCTCATGAACCTCAGCAAGACAAAGAATAGTGGAGATCTTGTTGGGAAACATCAAGCAGGACAGGAAGAACAGCACCAAGCAGGACAGGAAGCTCTACAGACGTGATACATGCAGTTAAACACACCATCCACCCTGAGCTTCCCAACCTGCTACAGAAGCCATGCTGGACCAACGCCAGGAACTCAGACATCTAACCAACAGATTCTTTTGCAGTTTTTAATGTGTTTCTGCTTCCTAATGGCTTCTTCCTGAATGACATTTGTTCCCTCAACCAGAACAACACCCACACACCCATACATTCCTATTAATACACCACCACTGTTTCATATCTCTAAGTCACCCTCTAATATGTGGTTGGTCTGCCATTTGCTTTAAATACGGACGTGGCTCTGTTCCAATAAACTTATGCAACATCACAGCCGAGGAAGCCGCCGAGGTTATCGTGTAATGAACGTGGAGCCTGACGCAGGAGGGAGGATTGTAGAGATTATAGCTTGTGCAGATGAAAAAACAAATAGATTCCAACACAAAAAACTCCTTTCTCTTTCGCTCAGGGTTCTGTTTCAACACAATCTTTTCTCTTTTTACACTCTACTTTCTCTTTTCTTATCAGATACTGTTTTTTTCTCTCTTTTTTTGCTTTCACAGTTTTCTTTTTTTCACAGTGTTTTCCTGTTCCTTTTACATGTACTGTTTCCTCTTTTACGCACTCTTTCTCACACGCTCTTCCTCTGTAGATGACCTTTTTCCATCTCTCCAAAGTCCAGTCTTTATGTTCCCTAGAAAACTGAAGCCTTTGCAGATGGTGTGTCTGTGGGTCGAGGAGCTCACGTAAACATTGACGGAGTGTAACGCCAGATACTTGAAAATCGGGGTGACAGACTTGTGGAAGAGACGCATGTGTGTGTGTGTGTGTGTGTGAACTTTACACACACTCATTCATCAACACCACTTGAACATTACAGGAACTCGACTGGGAGTTATTGCCACGCCCCTTGTACAGTCCTGCCCTCTCACCAAGATATTTCAACTATTTGGATCAGTACAGGAGTTCCTGGGAGGCCAGCATTGCATTTCGGAATTGAATTAGACAGACAGTTCAATCATGTTTCCGAGGAACTGAGAAAACTTTCTCCCTTGATGGTGTCCAAACTCTAGTGAAACACTGGGATAAGGGCATTGGGATTATATAGAGAAATAACGGGAGTTTTTACTCTTAGTACTGTGTTCTGTTATTCTGTACAATCAAAAGTCCAGACTGATGTAAACACCCCTTATATATTTTTTTCTTTTTTGCTTTGTCAAATTACCATCAGTGCAATTTTAATTTTATTTCAGGGTAAATTTTATTTTTAGGTCAAATACAGTCATAATAAGCATTTAATTGCATGTCCTAGTGTGTATGTTTTTTTGTATGTGTATGTGTGTGTGTGTGTGTGTGTGTGTGTGTGTGTGTGAGAGAGTGAGAGAGAGAAAGAGAGATACATAAAATCAGAATTTTAAATGGGTTTAAGTGAGAAATAGTTTACTTAATAGTTACTTAAAGTGTGCATGATGTATTAATGATCTATTTATATAAAACGAGTAAACATTTTATTTATGATTTTTCAGACACTGCTAGTGCTGCTACTTTTTCATTGTTCTTTTTTAGCTTTAAAGAATGTGGGTGTAACATTTTGCCTCTTCATGCCAATATATTAACAAAGCCAGACTGAACTGTGTGATTATATCCTGTAGGTGGCGGTAATGAGTCAATCTGGTATCAACCCTGAAAATAAAATAAATTACAGAAGTCCTGGGTGTTTATTGTCTACGGTTTGCTCCAGGTCCAGCTGAGAGTCAGAGTTCTCACACTGCTGTTCTCTCCATCAGTCTGAAGCAGGAGGACTCAGAACACAGAGGAGATTCTACTGTAAGTTCATGATTAACTTCTTGCTTCTTTTGTAACAAGAAAAGACACACAGAGTGAAATTTTACTTTATAACTCATATTTATGATAATATTACGGTGTTATTAATATTATATTAATATAATATACATCATATTATTTTTCTTTTCCTGAAGTGTGTTTACATTGAATTGGCTCACTGTATATGTACAGTATATCTCCAGTGTCGTTGTCACCTAGTGGTCAGTAGTGGAACTGCAACGAGCGCCAGTGAAGCGCAGTCAGACAAACAGCGGCTTCATTAACGTGTCGCTTCAGTTACTGTTTACTGTTTCAGAAAGGCTGATTTAATTCACACTTCCTGGACGTTACACTCCGTGTCTCTCTCAGGGTGTCTCTCAGAATAAAGTTCTGAGAACTGATGCAGAGTTTCCATTCACACACACACACACACACACACACACACTGAGGTCAGACCTGCCAGCTCGGAACAATGATAAAATGTTGAGGTGATCATATATATATACACTCTTATATCAGTTTATTATCGCTTATGGTTTAAAGAATTTATGATAAATGATCTCTGTGTAAAAAAAAAGAAGAAAAAAAACTAGTTTGACACGTGACCTCGCGGTCGCGCCTCTCTGAGTTCTGGTTCTGGTCCAGCTGAACGTGCGCTCAGTCACGTATCGCGTTCATAACGGATCAGACAGAGACGAGAGTGCGCATGCGCGCTGCACTCCCCCGCCTGATACTGATCAGCTGTGTGAGTCAGAGATTTAAGTCTTTCTCAGTCTAATCCACTGAGCTTCTGCTAGTAATATTTTTCAATTTATTATTATTTTTTTAAACTTTTTGATTGGTTACAAGAATTCAGTCTAATTTATGATTGGTTAGATCCTCACAGACGAGCCAATCCCAGAGTAGGACGCCTGGACTTAAACACAGCGCGTGCTTAGATTAGCTCACCTGTTAGCCGTCCTCGCCCGCTGTCAGCATCACCAAGAAATGGTTCTGTTTAACCTTAATCTTGGGTCAGGATCACAGAATCCAGATAGACTGTAAAATAATAATTTATTAATATATATATATATTTAAGTAGGAAGCATTCACTTTATTACACAGTATTATTGCATTCCTAATCTGAGGTGGGTCTGTAATGTCTTTATGGGCTGCATAATATTTTGTAGTTATGTTTCGGCTCTGTCCCTGAGTTTCGGGAAATAAAATGTCTTTTCTCCTTTTTGTCTTCCTCTTCAGCCTGGTCATCATGACGTAAACTCCTCTCACTATAGTGTGGAGACATGACTTCAGAGACTCTCCCATCATTTGTGTTGTTGTTGTCACTGGTACATCTCAAAACGTCTGCTGAGAGTAAGTGAGATATTACTGCAGACATTATTATTTTTTTGCATGAGAAAAAAAATCTAAACCAATAAGAGGCAAATATAAATTTGCTTTTCGTTTATTACATGTAGAACTTAAAATACACTTAAAGCAAGAATGCTTCGCCCATGAATGAATTATATGAAAAAACATTTAATGTGCTCATTGTTTCAATCAAACTCATATCGGAGAAAATCCATCATACTGAGAAAATCCAGCCAGGCCAGTGCTAAAGCCCAGATAACGTCAGTCCTAGAACACATACTGTAGCCCAGTTATACTGTATGTGCACATATAAATCCCCAATATATGAACATTCAAGTTAAGAACTTTCGCAAATATGGACATGCGTTGGCACCTG
The DNA here is from genome assembly GCA_003987875.1 of Clarias batrachus. Classification (NCBI taxonomy): domain Eukaryota; kingdom Metazoa; phylum Chordata; class Actinopteri; order Siluriformes; family Clariidae; genus Clarias; species Clarias batrachus. Next base: position 7,356 of record QMIH01002562.1, on the reverse strand, counting down.
TTCCAATGCATGTCCCTATTTAGATCACATTTAGAACACAAACGCTAGATCACATGTCTGGCTTACATTGTCACATGATGCGTGCAGCGTGCGTCCTCTGCCAGTGCAACACAAGCACAGGATGTCTGGTATCGAGTGTGAAGCAGCGGCGCCAAGCAATAACAGTGGAGACAAAATTGAAAATAGTTTAGAGAATTATCATTATTTTAACATGAATCTTTCAACCATCAGCACGATTCTAAAGAACATGGACAAGATCGTGGAACATGTTAATTTTATACCGTGTATAGGTTATTGTGTTTGTTTATGTCAGTACCTAGCCAACCTTTGTTAGACTTACAAACAAATTGGTCTTACGAACACGCTTTTGAAATGAAACTCATTCGTATGTAGGGAACTTACTGTACTTTGTTTCATATTTATTAAATATTTTATTGACATTTTAGACATGTGTTTAAATTGAATAGCATGACCAAAAGTTCTTTAAGATAACAGTAATAGTAAGTAATAAATGCAAAATAGTATGTGTGTTTCCTTTTGTTTTATTTATTCATTAAATTTCATCAATCTTTATTTTATTTTTTTCTTTTCTTTAACAGCTCTGTTTAATCTGAAGTGTCAGTCTGCAGTAGGAGTCATCGGTCAGACCACCAACATCTCCTGCAGCATCAAATCACAAACTAGGCCTGTTATTATTGACACAGTGGTTTTAATCAGGATTAGAGAGAATAACTCCTGTTTCACATTTAAACCGTATGAGAACAGAGGGACAGGAGACTCTCGATTTAAATTTGAAAGTTTGCCATTGTTACAGCTTCATAACACAGAGATCTCAGATGAAGGTGGATATAGATATTACATCAGGACCAACCTGAGCAATGATGAGGCAGAATTCAGAATCAGTGTCACAGGTAAGAGAGAAATGTCGTCTTGTTCTCATTATCTCACGACCACAGAGTCACAACTGCACCATTATTTCTGTCATTTTCTGAGATTGACTGCATGTTCAATGCACAATCTTCCAGCACAAATTATTAATTGATTTTTTCAAGCCAACTACAGCCGCCCGATCATAACCTCTGAGCCGGCAGAGATAGAGAGCGGTGGAGCTGCTGATCTGTACTGTAGAGCGAGCGGTGGATACCCAGCAGGAACCATCCACTGGTTTGATCAGAGAAACACAAACTGGACACAAAACTCCACACTGCAGATCACACAGGGACACGACGGTCTCTTCACTCTGTCCAGCAAACTGAGCTTCAGGAGCATCGACACGACCTGGGGACCTTTCAGGTGCGTCGTCCTCAACTACAGATATGAAGAATTAGGAGGGAGCACGCCAGCTCAGGGGAGAAAGGGTAAGTATTGTCTGCTTGTGTATCAATATCTGGAATAAGTTGATATGATATTCATGAAATATATAATTCTTTGTTTTAATCATCCGTAATAATTTTTAGCCAAACAAATAAAAAAATTATGCAATTGTAAATTAGTGAACCCAATTAAGAAATAAATGTTTATGTTTAAAAAACAGAGCGTAAAGCACGTATTTTAAAAAGTTGTTACAGAATTGTGTTTTGTGCAGAGACAGTTTTTTTTTTAAATCTCAGGATTGAGCATCTGGTCAACATTTTGTGAGTTTTTACATAAAATAATGTGCGAATGTTAGTAATGATGATGTTACAGTCTCTAACAGCAAACTAAACACACCACACATCACATGTTTGGTGTGGTTATATGGAAGTACAATAGTGCCAAAATTCCTCAAAGAAAAATAGCAGGTTGAATTAGATGAACTGAAAAAAAACTTGTTGCAATAAAAATGTTTGAATTTTTTTGCATTGCAATTTGATCTGAATTGAAAAAAAAAAAATCATTAGAATGTAATTCAAGCATTTAAAATTCAAAGCAAAAATATTCAAATTATTAAATTGCAGTTCAAAATTTTTTTCAAGTGTTAAAAATACAGTCTTCATTATTTTTCAGTCTTACAAATTCAGGTCGACAAAATTCGGGTCTTCACATCCGGGATATCACAGAAAGAGAAAGTGTGCTTCCTGCTCCCTGTGCAGTCTACTTCTCACAAACTACTTACCGAACGGAACGCAGCACTCTTAACTAACAGGCTGGGTTGCCAGTTGCACAATTAACGGTTAAAATCCCCTTCTGCTATATTCAAAGCAACCAGCGCTCTTTCATTCACACGAGTGCGATGGGTTAAAACACGGAAGCAGCAGAACTATGTGAAAATTATTGTTGTCATTCTCAAAACCTTTGTCCCTGGCTGTAATACTAATAGGTAGCAGATAAATCAAAGATAAAGTTACATTTACTGATGGAGAAGTTTTCTGATAAGAGATGTTTATGTAACTTTTTAATGGACGTGAGGAAACTGCTGTTTATGGTTGATGTAAGTAAGAACCAGAACTGAGGATTTAACTTGTTTCACTGGTGTTGCAAAATAATGAATGTTTAGTGGAAGTTTTTAAAATAATGTTAGCAAACATAAGCCATGTGACAGGCAAGAAAGCTGCTTTTACACTGAAATATAAGAGGAATGATAAAGATAATTTAATGTAAGATCAACTACCTAAGACAGCTGTAATTGTGCTTTGTCTGTGTGTTTGTCTCTCTGTCTACATCAGCTGTTGAGAGGTCGATGGGCAGTGTTGGTGTGGTAGTTAGCGTGGGTTTCGTCATGGGATTCCTGCTTTTTGTCTGGTTCATGCAAAGATGCAGTCAGCGTAAGTAATGCATTTTTTATGTGTACACATCTTTAATAGTTAAAAGCCCCAAGAGTTTGGAGTAGATCAGGACAGATATCAATGCAAGGTCAAAATTATACACACACTCGGATTAACATGGTGTGAAAAAAAGGCTGAAATGTGGTTTAATTTGCTGAGCCTAAGGCCTCTCCGCTTCCGGTCACCGTAGATGATGGACTCCAGCTGGAAGCTTTTCTGTGCAACATAAAACGTGTGTGTGACGGCAACAAAGTGTATGGTATTGGAAGGTCTGGAAGAAGACCCAAACTGTCCTCCTCAGCTGAGCGGAAACTGGTTCTGATGGTCAGGAACACCCCAGGAACGCGTCAGGAACCACCAAGGCTCAGGCCTGCCATGAACTGGAAGGTGCTGGAACCCTAATCCCAGTGTCACTGTCTCCAGTCAAACCAGTTTCACAGCCTCATGGACTGAAAGAAAGAAGCTCCAAAATCCACACCTTCAAGGTTTGCAGCTGCCCAGATGAACAAAGAAAAAGACTTCTGTTGGAAAGTTCAGACCAGAGGTGTGTTTGAAGGAGAAGAGGCTAGGTGTTCAACCCCAAGAACACTGGAGCAGCTGCACACTGTTTACAATCATTCTGTCTCAGAAAAAAAGGAACTTGTTGAATTACTTTAATGCTGATGTCCTCTGTACCTGCCGATTTGTCTGACCCTCATCAACATGTTTAGACCTTTCTCCATTTGTTGGTTTAAAACCTGGTACAATAATACAGAGTTCAGCTGCTGTTTACAGTGACTTCAAATACAGCTCAGTATATCTGAAGGAAAACAAGTGAATACAATTTAAAAGTGAAAAATACAGTGTAATATACAGCATACAGTTTAGAGTCTGACTGTGAATTTTTACATGATGACGGCGTGGAGAAGAAACATTATTAATGTTACTCACAGGTCACCTGGATAATCCCAAAATTATTTACTGTCAGCTACTGAACATAAATGTCTGGAAATAAATAAAGTTCTTATAATTTCTAATTTATTTCTAATCAATGGGGTTAAAATTACATTATCAATAATTTCAGAGAATTTATATCCAAATCAAGTGAACAGCGAAATAACTTCAGCAGTGTGTGTGTGGAGCTGTTTACTTTAAGAGACCAAATGTATTCGCCCAGTAGACTGATCGGGAAAAACCCCAAGCGAGTTCAGGCTCGATCCTGAGTGTGAACTTAATTATCCAGGTGTAAGATCTCCAGTCTGAGAGATGAATAATAATGTGATGTGAAGTGTCTTTTCTTTCCACAGAACTAAAGAAAGCAGAGTCAATGGAGCTTCCTTTAGGTGAACTATACAGATGTGGTGTGTGTGTGTGTGTGTGTGTGTGTGTGTGTGTGTGTGTGTGTGTGTGAGTGTGTGATGGTGGATCTTTATGCAGAACTCAGGGCATGAACACTAATATCTCCATGTGAATGCTGCGCTCTTTTACTTTCCTCTCTGCTGCTGCTCGACTCTGAATAACTTTATTTAGGAGCTTGTGAGTAAAATACCAACATCTCACAAAAACACCATTTTCTTTTCTCATCAGCTTTCTCCTGTATGGATTAATCCCATCCTAAAAGTTTTACTTCTTCCCTGTTACAGACTGAACACTGACTGAGTGTCTGACTTTATTTTCAGGCTACTTTGCCACAGAACCTGATGATGTCAAAGATGAGACAGGTAGGTTCTGATTGAAAACACACACACACATGCACGCGCACGCACACGCACACGCACACACACACACACACACACACACACACACACACACACACACACACACACACACACACCAACAAACTCACTATTCTGGTCATTATTCCTTATTCACATGATAAACAAACAGAACTAAGAACTGTGATTTCTGCAGCATCTGTTAAAAGTCTCTCTGTAATATCATCCAGCGCTGTTACTGTAGACTCGTGCAGGTCTCTTATTAGTGATCTGAGCTGCTGAAACTTTGTTAAAGGATAATGACTCTGTCTCACTGCATGACTCGAGGAAAACCTGTTAATGAACTGGATTGTGTACAGTCCCAGACCTGAAGGAGATTCACATCAGGGGCTTTCAGTGGATCAGTACAGATCTGTGTAGTTACTCTGCTGCAGTAATATTACCATGCACTGATTATTACTGTATGATTAGACTGTAGAATATTATTACCGTTTAATAATGGGTGTGATATGTGAGTTTTATTGTCGTTTTAGTTTGTTTTAAGAAAGCAGCTGATGCTGAAGAGACCATCACAGTGTAACGTCTGATTCCTAAAGACCCTGTAAACATTAATCACATGGTGGTAAGTTTACAGGTGACACCCCATAACCACCCCCCTGAACCCACCCCCAACTAACCCCCCCACCCCTGGTGTCTCCATGATGTGATGCTAATCTCAGCGGATCTGGCACCGCTTCTTCAGCCATTGTTGTGTGTTCCTCATCTCGCCTATTCTCAGTGCACGACCCGTCCATGAGCTTTTCTGTCTCTAGGATCAGTGTGTTTATGTGGAGGTGAACTGTACTGTACTACACTATGCTACGCTACACTGTGCTATACTTCATATATAATACAGTATGAACAGCCTGATACTAATGTTTCTCAGATGAACTAAACTCTAAGACACAGAACTGTAGTTTTTTTTTACTGACCCAGTGGCAGCTCGGCAGTGCAGGGATTTGAACTCTAACTAATTAAACACTAGTTAACATCAGTTCATAATGTCTGACATTCAGAACCGTTTTCTTTTTACTCATTTTGTGGCAGAAATAAATTATATTAAATGTTGATTAGAAGACTGAGAGTTTTCCTAGAATACTCCAGTGTGAATTATGAAATGTGTGTGAAATGAGTGTTGGTGCTGTCCTCTAGTGGACTTCAGTAAAAACTCAACAGCTATTTAAACCAGAATTTAAATTCTATGGGGTTCTAAAGTCCTTTCACAGTGATGTCATTAATGTGATGTTCATTGCTGTTAAAGTGTCTCATTACTGGGAAGGAAGTAATCTTCATATCTATATTTTATTAATCTTTTACAGTTTTATGTAAAGTTTTACAGTGGAACCTCGGATTGTGAGTACCTTGGTTTGTGAGTGTTTTGCAAGACGAGCAAAAAAAAGTTAACCCTGTAAACGAGCGAGGTCTTGAAATATGAGCAGTACTGTGGGTAATTGTCTCCCATGCTCGGTTTCAGTCCACGTGCATCAGTCGTATAGTCAACATCCATGTACTGTTTACTATAACACTGTGACCACGTGTGTGCATGTAAAGCATTTTTTATTTTGTTTATATGCGTGTGTGTGTGTGCCCGTGCTTTTGTGACTATCAGTAAACTGGTGTGTAGGTGTGTGTAAAAGTCATTCTACACAGCAGCCCCCTTCTTCCTCTTCTTGCTCTGTCTGAATGCTGGTGTCTGGGTGTGTGTGTGTGTGTGTGTGTGTGTGTGTGTGTGTGTGTGTGTGTGTAAAAGTTACCCTACACAGCAGCTCCCTTCTTCCTCTTCTCTCTTGCTCTGTCTGAATTCTGGTGTCTGATTGAACGTGTGTTTGTGCGTAACAGTCATCCTACACAGCAGCCCCCCTCCCTCCCCACTTCCTCCTCTACTCTCTCTGGTCTCAAGAACTACAACCACAATTCCTGTCAATTCAATTTTATTTGTATAGCGGTTTTAACAATTTTCATCGTCGCAAAGCAGCTTTACACAATCAAAAGAATTATTTAAGTTTATATGAAATGTGAATATGTATGAATAAAAAAAATCGTCAGATAGTCCCTGATGAACGAGCCGAGCGTGACAGTGGCAAGGAAAAACTCCACGAGATGGCAGTAGGAAGAAACCTTGAGAGTAACTGGACTCAACAGGGAACCCATCTCCATTTGGGTGAAACAGAAAGCAGGAATTGATCTGCATTCATACTGTGTGTTGGGTGGCAGGCGGTTCAGTATAATAGTTGCTAATTGATGTTAATACGTGGTCCAGGTAGTTATTGGAGGCTCAGGTAGTCCTGAACTATCGAGCGACTGTGGCCAAGTTCGCAGAGACACGGCTGTCAACATCATGCGAGGACAGAACCGTCTTCCTAGTAGAGTGTAACCGTTCAAAGACATCGGACGCATCCCAAAGAGACACACAGGACATCCATGTGACAAGATCTCCAACCAGAAGCGGGGCACCAGGATGAGTCAGGCAGGTCCAGAGGGCAGAGGGAGACTGGATCAGTGGCAGCTCTGGAATGACATGTGTAGCTCGACAGAGAGTGGGAAAGAGAGAGAGAGAGAGAGGGGGAGAGAGGGAAGAGAGAAGGGGGAGAGCAAAAGAGGAGAGATAACAGTTAGGTATGGTCACAGTCACATAATTTAAATGTATATTTAGTGTAGAGTGCAAGCAGGGACTCCAGCAGGACTAACTAAGGGAAAAGCCAAAAGGGAAAAACACACACATGAGAGCTCCCTGAGAAGACAGCATCTAAACATACCAGTTCACCAGAACACTTTAAGTCCATAAGGCTAATGTATTTACGAAAATGCTTGGCAAAAATAAATAGGTTTTTAGTCTAGACTTAAACACTGAGACTGTGTCTGAGTCCCGAACATTAATA
>QMIH01002561.1:11733-29625 GCA_003987875.1 Clarias batrachus | reverse complement strand
AAAGCCTTCTCTGACCTCAAGAGAAGGTTCACCTCAGCTCCAATATTGATCATCCCCGACCCATCCCGGCAGTTCGTGGTGGAGGTAGATGCGTCCAACTCCGGCGTTGTCCAGAGGTTGTCACAGGATAACAAACTGCACCCTTGCTCATTTTTCTCCTGTCCCCTGTCCCCGGCCGAAGTAAACTATGATGTGGGCGATCGAGAACTACTAGCCATCAAGTTAGCGCTAGAAGAATGGAGACACTGGCTGGAGGGGACTGAGCTCCCGTTTCTAGTATGGAACGATCACAGGAACCTTGAATACTTACACAGTGCCAAAAGACTTAATGCTCGACAGGCCCGCTGGTCCCCGTTCTTTTCTAGGTTCAACTTTGTGCTGTCCTACCGGCCAGGCTCCAAGAACACCAAGCCCGGATGCTCTCTCACGTCAGTTTATTCTTCCCCACGACTCCATGCCATGCAACACGATCCTGCCCTCTCGTTGTCTAGCAGCAGCGGTGGAATTGGACATTGAAGCAAAGTTCCCCCTGATCGTTTTTTTATTCTCCTCGGTCTACGTTCACAGGTTTTTGAGTGGGCCATGGATCCAGATTGGCCTGTCACCCAGGCTCAGCCCGAACGCGCTTTATCAGCAGCGCTTTTGGTGAAAGATGTTTCCAGCTTCGTGGCAGCCTGCGACGTCTGCACCCGCTGTAAACATGACAACCGTCCCCTGGCCGGTCTCCTCAGACCCTTACCCATACCGCACCGCCCCTGGTCTCACATTTTACTGGACTTCGTAACTGGTCTACCTTTGTCAGATGGGAACACATATATTATGACCATTGTTGACCGTTTTTCCAAGTCCATCCACCTGGTTCTGCTTCCCAGACTCCCCTCTGCCAAGGAGACAGCGGAGCACCAGCCACCACTATTTCCAACTCAAGAGGAGGAGGTAGAGGTCCCCTTGGTCCAACATTTCATCCGCCGGTGCAAACGGACATGGCTACGAGCCAGACGAAGCCTGCTACAAGCATCCAGGTTGTACAAACGACAGATGGCCCACCACCGTACCAAGGCGCCCAGGTACCGCGTGGGGGAGAGGGTCATGCTCGCTACTAAGGACATCCCGTTAAGAACACTCTCACGTAAACTCTTACCTCGCTTCATCGGCCCCTTCACTATAACCAGAATAGTAAACCCGTGCGCTGTCCGACTCCTACTTCCCTCTATGTGACGAATTCATCCCACCTTCCACGTGTCTCAGCTTCGACACATCGTAAAGTGCCCTCTAAGTTTCCAATATTTATGTAATTCTCAAAACTTTTGCCCATGACTGTACTGTATATACTGCATTAGACAGTACCCTCACACAGTATAGAGTAATGTATACTGTATAACGCAGCTCATGACAATCTACACCTGAGGAGAAATAAAGGCGTGCAAATGAAAACACATAAATATTATGAGCACTATGAAAACAAATTTAATGACCTTATTTTCATGCTTAGCTCTTGTAGTAAGCTAGTGCTGAGAATAATGATATTAGCTTGCTTACAAATACAGATTTGGACATACAGTACTAGCCACAAAACTACCGGGGTCGGGCAACTGTCGTGTGAATGGTGTGTGGCAGGCATGTGGCTACAGTGTGGCTGCCATGTACCGGGGATCTCCTGCTTGCAATACAGCGGCCGTAACATGAAGACAACAACATTTTACAAGACAAAAGACAGCCATGAATGTGTGAATTTGTCTCTCTTTGTCCAAAGTTGTGAATTTGCATAGTGGTAAAATGCGTCGCTATACATTGTAACACAGTTATTTATTTATGTAAAATATGCTGGTGCAGCATTATTAACTACTACATAAAAATACATTTCGGCTGACATTTAAATGTTTTTATATTATTATTTTGAAAGTATATGAGAGTGAGACCAAGATGAAATGTAATGATTAAAAAAAAATGTTGACAATGCAGTGGCACAATGTCTTATACTGTGCATGAAAGGTCTGACCATTAAAATATAGTTAGTGACCAGTACTCTGTACTGTATATATCCCCAAGATGACAAGCTTGATTTAATCATCAGAATATGTTGACAATGCAAGAGCTGCCGTTAAATGAAGCAGTCACTGCACCACCTGGAAAGATTATACAGTATTGCAAACATCTCATTAGAACAGCGCAATGGGGCGTTTATGGGGCGGGGCTTCATTTACATCATCATGTTCGATGCACAGACAATGAAAGGAATTGTCACGGATAGTGCAAAGTTCTTTCACGGAACAGGCGGCTGTTTGAAAGGGCTTCATCTGTATATTACAGAGATCCACAGGGGATCACAATCCAGTGTGACAGTCTCAAGTCTGGATAAATGCAGAGGGTTGTGGCAGGTAGGGCATCCAATGTAAAACATTTACCAAATCAAATGAAGCAAATGATTAACAGGACCATACGGGATAAGAACGAACATCACCGGGGATGTTGACCTACAGGGTGCTGGTGGAAATTGAGCTACTGTTGTTTGAAGAAGGAGAGGTGGAATGCATGTTCATAGGCAGAGAGAGAGAGAAGAGGAAAGGGAAGACTTTAGGAATGACAATAGGGACTTTAAATGTCGGGACTATGACAGGGAAGGCAAAAGAGTTGGTTGACATGATGCAGAGAAGAAAGGTGGATATATCCAGGAGACCAGGTGGAAAGGAAGCAAGACTAGGGGCTTAGGAGCAAGGTTGAAGTTGTTTTACCATGGTGTGGGCAGGAAAAGAAATGGAGTAGGTGTTATCCTGAAAGAGGAGTTTGTATGGAATGTTCTGCAGGTGAAAAACGTATCAGATAGATCGATTAGTCTGGAGCTGGAAATTAATAGTGTGATGTGCAACATGATAAGTGGTTATGCCCCACAGGTATGTTGTAGGTTAGAAGAAAAGAAGAAATTCTGGAGTGACTTAGGTGAAGTGATGCAGAGCATCCCCAGAGGTGAGAGAGTGGTAATTGGTGCAGATTTTAATGGACATTTTAGGGAAGGGAACCGAGGTGATGGGAATGTGATGGGCAGGTTTGGTCTTCAGGAACGGAACGTAGAAGGACAAGTGGTGGTGGCCTTTGCAAATACCATGGAAATGGCAGAAGTGAATACTTTCTTCCAGAAGAAGAAGGAACATAGGATGACATAATAGCGGAGACAGAAGCACTCCAATCAATCAATCAATCCATCAACATTTATTTCTATCGCACTTTACAGCAACTTAAGTTGTACCAAAGTGCTTCACAGTTCTAAAAGTGACAATACAATGGCAATTAAAATAGAAATAAAAATAAACATAATAAAATATAATTATACATAAATAAATGAAAAATTTAATCATAGTCATAAAATGTTAATAATAAAAATAAAAAGATAAAATTATAAAAAGATTACATAAAAATATAACATATTAAAGGCTATTCTAAACAAGTGAGTCTTCAGTTTTGCCTTAAACAGAGGGAGGTCCGTAATGCTGCGTAACTCAGGTGGAATGGCATTCCAGAGTTTAGGACCAGCCACTGCAAAGGAGCGATCACTTCATTGTTTGGATCTTGACCGAGGGACCACTAACAGCTTTTGGTTAGCAGAACACAAGACTCTACATTGTTGATAAAAAATTACTGTCTCACATAGGTAGGAAGGTGCCAGACCATTAATCGCATTAAAAACAAGCAACAAAAGTTTAAACTGAATCCAGAACTGTACCGGAAGCCAGTGGAGAGAATACAGGATTGGTGTGATATGATCATATTTACAATTACTGGTCAGCATTCTGTACAAGTTGTTGATGATGTAAACGAGCTTGAGTGATTTCAACATAAAGTGAGTTGCAGTAGTCTAGCCGCGAACTAATAAAAGCGTGAATGGCTTTCTCCAGGTCACTCCGATTTAAAAAGGATTTGACCTTTGTGAGAAGGCGCAGATGAAAAAAGCCTGCCCTGTTTTAATGTTTAAACAGCTGTCTAAAGTCACCCCCAAATTTTTGACTGCTTGGTTAAAATGAGGAAACGGACAATCAAAACCAGCAGTGATAAAACTAGAAGGATTGGAGGTGCCAAACATAATATATTCTTTTTTATTCTTATTCACACAGAGACAGTTTTGTGTCAGCCAAAATTTGATGTCATGCAGACAACTGTGGATCGATTTAAGTGCATCAGATGAATTTGGCACAACTGGCAGGTAGATTTGTAAATCATGTGCATACAGATGAAAAGAAACATTGTGCTTTGAAATAATCAACCCTAATGGCAGCATRTACAAGGAAAATAAAACAGGGCCCAAAATGGAACTATGTGGAACACCAGAGGTCAAAGGGGCCAAGGAGGAAGAGAGATCACCAATCATGACAGAGAAAGTTATATTTGTTAAATATGATGTAAACCATTGTAGTATGGGACCTTGAAGGCCAGGCGTGTCAGGAGAATCGAGAAGTCAACAGTATCAAAACTAGCAGTGAAGTCCAACATCATGAGCAGCACAGGTTTTTTTGGAGTCAAGGGCTAGGAGGATATCATTCTGTACCTTCAAGAGAGCAGATTCAGTGCTGTGTCGTGTTCTAAAGCCGTATTGAAAATTACCTAGAACATGATTTTTTTCTAGAAAAAACTGTAACTGGATAGAGACAACTTTTTCTAAAACCTTAGATAAAAAGGATAGATGAGATACTGGTCTAAAAAGCATGCTTGAAGACATCTGGGACAGTTAGTTGGGGCTAACCGCTGGACCACTTTAGATAGAAAAGATGGGGACACTGGCTCAGACCTGTTAAACACAGATAAGGGCGTAGAAGAATCAATCAACATTTATTTCTATAGCACTTTACAGCAACCTAAGTTGTACCAAAGTGCTTCACAGTTCTAAAAATGACAATACAATGGAATTAAAAATAGAAATAAAAATACAAACAGAATAAAATATAGTTATAAATAAATAAATAAAAAAATTAATAATAGTCATAGCCATAAAAATAATAAAAAATAAAAAAGATAAAATTATAAAAATATTACATAAAACTATAACATATTAAAAGCTATTCTAAACAAGTTAGTCTTTCATTTTGCCTTAAACAGAGGGAGGTCCGTAATGCTGCGTAACTCAGGTGGAATGGTGTTCCAGAGTTTAGGACCAGCCACTGCGAAAGAGCGATCACCCCATTGTAATATCTTGTAATATCATTGTAATATCTTGTAATAAGATATATTGTAATATCTTATGTAATATCTTGACCGAGGGACCACTAACAGGTTTGGTTAGCAGAACGGAGGGCTCTACTTTGTTGACAAAAATTTACTGTCTCACATAGGTAGAAGAAGAACATGCATCAAGACCTTTAGAAGTAGTGTTAATATTCTGCCTAACAGAGGCTATCTTATCAAAAAAATTCCAGTGGACTATACCTTGTGTCGACATTGTAATCTGAAGGAAATAAGTGACTGCAAAGTATTCGTAAAGGTCTTGGTGGTGGAAAGAGGAAGTCCAGAAGTGTATACAGAGAAAGAAGCTGGCTAAGAAGTCTGACTGAGGACTGAAGACAGCAGATAGGAGTACAGGGAGATGCACTGTAAGGTGAAGGTAAAGGTGGCAAATGTAACACCTGTACCACCGCAGTACGGGGAGATAAGATCTAGCTCACCGGATTACTGAGTCGACGCTTTGTCCCCACCTAGTGTGTCTACGTGTGTACTGTCTATACCTTAACACTGCTTAACTGGCTGCGGAGAATGGCTGGTGTGATCGCAGCCAGTTAAGCTGCGATCTCTCTAGCCAGAGAGAGACTCCAACCCGAAGTACAACTAGAGCTTGACCGGAATGTCCCTGGACGAATGCATTGGACTGGCTATCAGGCTGGATCAGCACCTCTGTAACCAGAGACGTCACCTCTCCTCAAATTCTGACGCAAAGCGGCCGGAGTTCAGTCGACCCAACAGCCTCAGCACCCCCCGATGGAACTGCGAGAAGGACCACCGGTGGAACCCATGGACGTAAGCGTATCCCGCCTTATGGCTCAGGAGAGGCAATGGCAAATCGCTACAGGACTGTGCCTGTACTGTGGGGGCGACGGACACAAAATTAACACCTGCCCGTTACTTAAAGTAACGCACCTCACTCCACCTCACACTCACCATTCTTTTTGTTTACGAGCACAACTGTCATATTATAATCACTCTTTGTTTGTCTTTCCTCTTATAGATTCCGGGTCGGCCGGAAACTTAATTTCCTCATCCCTTCTTTCCTCGCTGCGAGCTCCAATGTCGAAGCTACCATACACTATTGTAGTCAAAGCTCAGGATGGTCAAAATCTTAGACAATCGCCTGTTAGACAACTATCCGTGTCACTTCGGTTAAATTTTCCCGGTCATACCGAGGAATTAAAATTTTTTGTGTTCCCTCGGTGTACTGTCCTCAACAAAGCTTTGGTGTTCATATCAACAGTCAGATAAACTCCCCTCCCTCACACAAAACCTAAGACAGGAAATTTGATTGTCCACAGGTTTAATGGTCTTGGGTATGGAGTGAAACTACAAATAAATAAATAAACAGATTAAATAATAATGTCCAGAAACTAACAAAATTACAATCCTAGCATTCTATGATACTAGGAAACAACATCCTTTCTATATACAAATATACAGCTCAGCTACATGACGCCAACACACAACGTGGCCAACTAAAGGAAAATTGCCTATTAATTAACTTCAACCACAATAGTTCACATTTATGCACAAATATAACAAACATTATTGTAAATGAAGAAAAACTTACAAGCGATGCTGTTGCAATGTTAAAGATTACAGAAATGCACAGAGATTAAGAGAGCCATAGATAACGTTTTTTCTGAATCATGTGAACACCTGAAATTGCGGTTTAAAATAACGCTAAACTTGCCACTAGATGGGGCTGTAAACCATTAATAAAGTTAATAGGAAAATTACTGCCATTAATAAATTGTACTTAATAAACAATTAAAACCCTTATCAAATTAAACACTAAACATGAAATCTGTTCAAATTAAACATGTTCCATCAAACTCGGCCTTATCATTCCGTCATGCTGGGTCTCCCCTGGCTCAGCTCCCACAATCCCAATTTCGATTGGCCGAATTCTCGCATCGTATCCTCGGCACCTAGATGCGCTACAATGTATATACCGCCAACCTTGACGGTCCAAACCACCTCAATTGAGAGCCGCGTACCCAAGTATCTACTAATGTACCATCCAAGTACGAACTGTTTAGAGACGTGTTTAGTATTAGGGCAGCAGCACGACTTCCCCCTCATCGGCCGTGGGCCTGCGCGATAGAGCTTTTGCCGGGTAAAACACCGCCTAGCTCGTGCATTTATCCATTGTCCGTGGAGGAAACCCGGGCTATGGAGGATTATGTGAGCGGAGCTCTCTGGCAGGGTCTCATCAGCAGGTCCACGTCACCCGCATCTGCAGGTTTTTTTTATCGAAAAGAAAGGGGGGGGGGCTTACGCCCCCCTGTATTGATTACCGTGGTCTTAATGCAGTCACAATAAAATACAAGCACCCTCTGCCGTTGGTACCGGCCGCTATCGACCAACTTCGAGGCGCATCCATCTTCACCAAACTCAACCTCCGCAGCGCTTATAATCTCGTTCATGTGCAAAGAGGCGATGAATGGAAGACTGCATTTAGTACAACATCAGAGCATTGCCAGTACAACGTAATGGCTTATGGGCTGTTACACGCACCTGCGGTGTTTCAAGGGTTCATGAACAATGTGTTTATGGATATGTTGAACTAGTTTGTTATAGTTTACTTGGATGATATCCTGGTATATTTCCGGTCATATTCTGAGCATGTCCGACATGTAACCGCCCTCCTTCACCGGCTACGCAAACATGGGCTCTATGCAAAGGCGGAGAAATATGAATTCCACAAAGAGGAGGTTGCATCCCTTGGCTCTCGCATAGGGCCACAGGGGGTCGAGATGGAGACGACCAAGGTCATGGTGGTGCAACAATGGCCGGAAGTCAGTTAAGGCACTACAGAGCTTTCTGGGATTCGCTAATTTTTATCGGCGGTTTATTCGGGGCTTCAATGTGTTGGCAGCGCCTCACACCACTATTAAAAGGGAAACCGAAACGCCTTCATGAGTTTTCCCCTGCGCTTTCTACTCGCATAAACTAACACCTGCCGAACGCAACTATGATATCGGCAATCAAGAACTGCTAGCAGTTAAAGTGGCGTTAAAGGAGTGGCGGCACTGGTTGGAGGGAGCTGAACACCCATTTGTAGTACTCACCAATCATCGTAATCTAGAGTACATCCAACAAGCGAAAAGATTAAACCCCGGCAAAGCCCGCTGGGCGCTGTGCTTCACGCGCTTCCGTTTCAAAAAAGCGGACGCTTTGTCATGGTATTATCCCGCACCTGAACGAACTCCGGAACCGGAGCCCATTCTGCCCTCATCTCTCGTAGTGCCTCCAATCACCTGGGACCTCGACTCGGAGATAGCACAAACGGCACGGTCACATCCCGCGTGACGCCACTGCCCTCCGGGGCGCACTTACGTGCCGGAACCACTGCAAGAGTGAGTGACAATACAAGCGCACACCAGTGTCGCATCTGGACATCCCGGCATAACGCGTACATATAAGCTTCTAGAACCAAAGTTCTGGTGACCGAACATACGGAAGACCGTGAGAACAGTTGTTTTATCTTGCGTTGTTTGTGCAGCAAGATAAAACAACTGTTTGTCTTCGCCACTAACCTGTTGGAAAATTAATGCCCTTAGCAACGCCAAACAGACCGTGGCCCCACATTGCAGTGGACTTTGTAACGGATCTGCCAGTTTCAAAGGAATACACATCGATTCTACTAGTAGTAGATCGTTTCTCTAAAAGATGCCAATTTATCCCATTCAGCTCTCTCCCGTCAGCCTTCCAGGTGGCAGAAACCTTTTTTACAACAGTGTTTCGTTGCTACGCCATACCCGAAGATATTGTCTCTGATCGTGGTCTCCAATTTATCGCCAGAGTCTAGAAAGCGTTCTTTCAGAGGTTGGGGACCACTGTTAACCTAATGTCAGGCTATCACCCCGAGTCAAATAGTCAGGCAGAGCGAACTGTCCAAGAACTCATGAAATATCTTTGAACATACTGTAGCAGCCGGCAGCACGAATGGGCAGCCTGCTTAACCTGGGTGGAATACGCGCAAAATTTTCGACGTAACTCCGCAACCGGCCTAATGGCATTTCAATGTGTGCTTGGGCATCAACCACCACTCTGCCCCTGAGATAACTCTCCTACCGAGGTACCCAGGGTGGATCAGTGGTTTAACAGAGCGGAAAAAGTATGGCAAAACGCACACACAAAGATCTCCCAAGCAGTTCATCATCTTCACCTTAACCTTCCATAATCTCACTCCACTGTATATAGGTCCTTTCCCCATTCTCTCTCAGGTAAACCTGGTTTCCTTTAAATTACAGCTTCCCTCCCATTTACGCATTCACCCTGTTTTTCACATTTCTCTTCTCAGACTAGTGATCCAGGGGCCGCTGGACAATGGTGAAGCGGAACAAGCAATCCCCGGGGCTATGGATATTGAGGGTGCCCCCACACTCAGAGTTAAGGAACTCCTAGACTCCCGGAGGAGAGGGAAGTTCCCTCCAATATCTAGTGGACTGGGAAGGGTACGGCCCGGAAGAATGGAGCTGGGTCCCGGCCTGAGACATTCTACAGGAACTCATCACAAATTTGTGTGTCTATCTATATATTCCGGTCGAACCCGTAGCACCTTGCCTGTTCACTGTTGTGCACCTTCTATGTCGTCGAGTGTTTCATGTTACATAACGTGTTTGTGTCTCCTCTCTTTCCCCAGGACTGAGCAGTGTCTGCAGGCGTGGGTCTGTTTAAAGTGGATGGTTCGTCGCCCAGAACGAGGCCTTCGGTACTACGAACCCTTTTCTGTTTGCTGTGCTTTTTTGTTTGGCCACCTGCAGACCCAGTCTGGGGAGATCTTTATACCTATAATTTTGAGTTGTATATTTCTTTTCTGAGCTTAAATCGAAGAACTAAAGAATAAAGCATTATAAACGAATGGAACCTGCATTTGCGTCCACTTCCACCAGTGTAGACATGACAGCAAAGGCCAAATAAAGAGCATATGAGGACTACTATGCTAGGTTGGACAGTAAGGAGGGAGAGGTGGATCTGTACAGGTTGGTGAGAAAAAGAGATAGAGATGGGATTGATGTGTAGCATGTTAGATTGATTAAAGATAGGGGAGGAAATGTACATAACTAGTTCTCCTAGCACAGCACCAACTAACAACCGTCTCAAAAGGTGGAATGCATGGGAAGATGGAAGGAATACTTTGAAGAGATGAAAGAGTACAAAGAATAGAAGAGGTGATAGTTGTGGAGCAGGAAGTAGAAAACTGTTGTGGAGCAGTGAGATTAGTGAGTAAGAGTGAGGTGAGAAGGACCTTAAACAAGATGAAGAATAGAAAGGCAGTTGGTAATGATGACATACCCATGGAGGTATAGAAGTGCTTAGGAGAGTTTGCAGTAGAGTTTTTGACTAGTCTGTTTAGCAAGATTTTGGAGATTGGGGGGATCCCAGATGATTGGAGGAGAGATGTATTAGTGCTGATCTGTAAGATCAAAAGGGATGTGCAGAACTGTTGCAACTACAGAGGAATAAAGCTGATTAGCCATACAATGAAGCTTTGGGAAAGCGTAGTGGAAGCTAGTTTAAAGGAGAGGTGAGCATTTGCGGGCATGCAATATGGTTCCATGCAGTATTTGCTTTGAGGATGCTGATGGAGAAGTACAGAGTAGGTAATAGGGAGTTGCATTGCATTGTCTTTGTAGCTTTAGAGAATGCCTATGACAGAGTGCCAAAAGGAGCTGTGGTATTGTATGGGGAAGTCTGGAGTGGCAGAGAAGTATGTTAGAGTGGTGCAGGACATGTATGAGAGCCGTAAGACAGTCGTGATATATGCTGTAGGTGTGACAGAAAAGTATAAGGTGAAGGTGGGTCTGGAATAAGGATCGGCTCTGAGCCCCTTCTTGTTTTCTGTGGTAATGGACAGGATGACAGATGAGTTTAGACAGGAGTCTCCAAGGAGAATGATGTCATCTGCCATCATTGTGCTTTGTAGCGAATGCAAGGATATGCCAAATTATTATTTGGAATAAAAGAACAAATAAATAAATTATAATAATTTAAGAGATCTTGAAAAAAACCCAAAACAAATGATCAACCAATCAAATGAGGCTTTGACAAACTGTGATCTGTCAGGGTCATTGCATGGGAAGTCAGACATAGTTAGTACATTAGTTAACTGTAGTGCCCATCTTATTGTGTCTGTTTGCACAATAAAACAAAATGTATCTTGAAACTACTAATTATTTTATTGGTTATTTTCTGATTTCTGATGAGTGGGCATGAGTGACTGCTGGCGTGTCTGGGTACCGTTGCTCCCAGGAGAAGATTCTGTTACTGTTTTGCTGTTGTTATTTTTATTACTGCTTCTTTTACCTCATTTACTCCACTGTACCACCTCATTCTCTGTACCTCCATCAGGTTATTAAGTTATGATGAGCCAACTGGCTAACATATGTGTTAGCCGAGCTACATAACTAGTTCTCCTAGCACAGCACCAACTAACAACAGTCTCAAAATTGGTCGCTTCAACACTTGCTCTTTTTCCAATAAGTGCTGTCTAATTTACAGTCCTGTGGTGTCAGGCACGGTAGGGGGCGTTGTGGATCCAAGTGCAGAGGTTTGGAGTATATGCCGATTGAAGTGACATTAAAGAATGCTTGTGATTCACTTCGTGGTGCTTTGAAGCTGTACTGTGAATTCCGCGTTGAACAGGGAAAGCGTTGCTGTAATGCAAAAGCAAGTAGTACCGGCAGGAGTGCACCGAGTCGACGTATAACCTGAGCTGTGTGCCGGCGCGAGAAGCCTGAGGCGTAGTGAAGCCGGAGTATGCAGCGCTCCTCTGGGGAATGCGGAAGTGTGCAGAGCCGGCGTGTGACCTGAGCTGTGTGCCGGCGCGAGAAGGCTGAGGTGTGGAGGGAAACCGGAGCATGCAGAGCCTGCGTATGGATGACAGCGTGAGCTCGGCGGGGAGCGAGGATAAATCGTGGTCGGAGAGCAGGCGAAGGTCGTAGCTGGAGTGACGAGAGAAAGGTCCGTAATCCAAAATCGTGGTCGGGGAAGCAGGTAAGCGGTTGGCAACCGGAAATATCCAAATAACAAATCCAAATCAAGAGGCAGAGACTTGGTCAGAAAAAACAAAGCGAGGTCAAAACTAGGCAGACAGAGAAGAAGAAAAACGCTGGTGAATTGAGCCTGGTAAGGCGCACAATAAACTGGCGACATGACGGAGTCAGAGCACTTAAATAGGATAGGCAATTACGTCAGTGATAGACAACAGGTGTGGGGAACAGGAAGTGAGATAGTGAGATGAAAGGAATGCTCAGGTGATCATGACGGGGCTGTRGCTTGGCGTGACATGACATGTGGATGACTTCAAGTTTGACTTCTTCTGCTTGGTTAATACTTACCTATGGTAAGAAACAAAAAACAATGTTTACATCTCAAAGCCCCGAACTTCTGGATGTGATGTTTGAATGTGCTCTTTTTTCTGAGAATAAACAAAGACCTTCAGACATCACTCCTGTGTGTGTGTGTGTGTGTGTGTGTGTGTGTGTGTGTGTGTGTGCGCGTGCATGCATGCGTGTGTGTGTGTTTGTCTCTCCCGGTCGATCGGGCCTGGGCCGGTAAGTGTATCAAGGGGCAGCAGACAAAACAAACTAAGACTCTTCTTCTGATGATTTATCCATCCATGATGACCTGGTACAACTCTGAACTACAGATCCTCCTGATGTTTTTGTACCTCTTATAAAAACATGAACTGTCTCTTTTTCTCAATCTGCATTCTGGTTTAATTCTGAGCATCATCAGCTCAAATGGAGAGGAGGTTGTCTGGAATGCCTTTATAAAAGAACTGGACTTACAGTACACAGAAATGTATAGATAGCATGTGCTCCTTTATAGAGATGCTGTGACTTTATTCAAATCTGTTCATTCCAATAAGCTGCTTACATCTGGTGAAATAAGCACAAAAGTAAACTGTAAACAGTGTCCTGAAACCTTCAGACACACTTCCACCCCACCTGATGCTTTTATGACCTTTAATGCCAAAATTACTAATATTCAAAACAGCTAGCCTCTCCATCAAATTCTTCCCAAAGCTTACATCACAGCTTTTCAACTGATCACTCTTCCCCACTGAAATGTAAAATTTCATTAATAAGTCTAAACCTCTGCTGACTCAGCTGGTTAAAGCCTGTATTCACTCTTCACTCTGATAACTTGTATTATTAATTTCTCTCTCACCTGGTTTATTTCTCATACTTCTCTGACCATACACAGTTTGTTCAATTAAAAAGTACCTGCTTCCAGCCTTTCCCCGTCAGCTGTGGTGTTCTGCAAGGCTCTGTCCTTGGCCCCTTCTATTTTTCTTAGTCAAATCTTTAAAAAAATAATTATACATTTCCATTGTTACGAAAATGATACACAACTTTACATCTCCAGAACGGCTGACTCTTAAATTAAATAAACGCTTGGCTTTCTTGTAATATTTTAAGGGGTGGAGAGATGGATCCAAGTGCAGATTTGCCGGTTTGGGTAGGTGTTAGGTCTTTGATGTGGTTGAGATTGGCAGAAATCTCTAAGCAGAGGCATGATCGAAAAAGCAGAAGCGCAATTTTAAAGCAGTGAGATCTGTCAGCACAGAAAAGTTAAGCTAAATCGTTGTCAATAGAATGGAACTGGTAGTACAAAGCCATGAGTCTGATCAGTGAGGTTGTCAAGCATAGTGTGAAGCATAGCCATAATCGAGAGAGTAAAAGCAAGAGTTCAAAGCAACAAATTCGAATCGCGCAGGCGAGAAGGGAAAAATCGAGGACAAGAGCTTGAGTGAAGAACCAAAATAAAAACTTCAAAATTGACATAAGAATCATGTCCTAAGAAAATTAACATAAATACATGTAAGGCTCCACATGGGGTTGGTTTATTATTCAAATAATAATCATCCTGTTTTTGCTGATTGTGTCCAGCATTGAATAATTTGACAATGAATGGCTGAAATGTGGTTGGGAATTTATGTCTGAACTAAAGCTGCTCACGTTGTGTAAAAACACATAATAAAGCTGCTCACATCACACACATTCTCTTTGTATTTCAGTCATAAAGTGTGGCAAAGCAGACAAAATGGAAAATCAATACTAGTACACTAGAAAATTAAAACAAATATATACTCAATAAATGTAGAAATTTCCCCAATGTAGGACAAATAAAGGTGACCCGGAAGTTCTTCAATGGAGGGTATGACAATACAGTGACACCATGCATTGCGAATAATGCCATTTGTGAGCGTTCCGCAAGACAGGCAAATATTTTTAATACATTTTGACTTGCTTTACGAGTACCGAGTATTATGTATCACGCATGCACTTCTTGTTTCAACTTGTATTTTAATCACTAGCACTGAAGATAGTGTGTGATGTAAATACATGAACCATGTAGTATCTTTAAATACATTTACATATAAGAGACAGAAATAATCAATTTACTAAAAACATGAAATTTATTTATTTTTTTTTTTTTTTACATTCATTTAAATATCTGCTGTGTTGTCTAAAACACAACACAAACATTTTATATACTGTAACCGTATACCTTTTGTATTCTGGTAACTGTGAAAAGAACTTAAAATGTTTTTTTTTTTTTTTATCATTCACAGAGTAAGTGTAATACATCATTTGAATCTGTAAAGGGTCTTCATTTGTTAATGTACACTCACATATCAACAAAACATTGTGCTTTTGTAAAATAAAGAAAATAAACAGAATGCGTTTTCAGTGTCTCAGTCTCTGCTAAAATCGTTTTGAAACACATTACTAAAATGAACTGAAGAAGAGTGCCTGCCACACCTGGAAGCTGTAAAAGCCCAAAGACCTCGACCTCCAACCAGGTAAATTGGCCATCTTGTAAACAAGGGAGACATCTTTACACCTCTGAGTGGGGGAAACACCCTCCCTAACCTAAGTTCACTGATACCCCCTTTGACCTCCAGAGAGGCCTTTTCGCTAACAAAGGGACACATGGCAGAGACACTGCTGCCGATCAACTCTAAAAGTACAAATGGGACAAACTGACACCTATATATATATATGTATCATATTATATCATATCACCTGTATTATCATGTTAATATCTATATGTATCTCCGTTTACTCTATCTGTCATAGAACATGTAACCAGCAGTTATAAAGTCTTTTTAACTAGATGAAGGCATTAATGAATGTGTGAGAGATGCGCTGTGTGGTATCTACAGAAAGCTTATCCAAGGAATGCTAATATACATGAATTACTAGTAACATGAACAGAGCATGTGTAAAGTTAATTCATAAAGGTATTAAAAGTTTCCAACCGGATAAGTACCACCAAAAAAAGGAAAAAGTGGCAACTTACTGCCGGAGCGGACTCTATAAAGAGGCTGCATGGCCGCGGCCAGCATTCATGGCCCAAGTCCAAGATGATGGCATAGACACTGAGGGGGAAGGTGAGCAAAACCTTACTGCTAATCCATTTCTCTCCCTGTCTCAGCAGGTCTCGCGGTCTGCTGGATGTGGCAAAAGAGACCTGGGAGGAGCAGCCCTCATCATTTCATTCTGTAGTGGAGTACATACGAGATATGCAGTCCAAAATTGCCCAAATACTCCCTATAGTGCGAGAGCACATGAAGCAAGTGCAAACAGAGCAACGGAAACCATATGACAGGCCAGCACAAACCCGGGAGTTTCAACCAGGGGACAGAGTTCTCCTGCTCCTACCCAGAGCCAACTGTAAGTTTCTGGCTCGGTGGCAGGGACCCTACACCGTTGTGGAGCAAGTGGGGCCAGTAAATGACAGACTGCAACAACCCGGTAAGAGAAAAAGCACTGAGCTCTATCATATAAATCTTCTAAAGAAATGGATTGAACCATTACCACGCATTTCAGCTTTTGCCTCTCTCTCTACCGAGGCATTGGGTCGTGAGTTAGTGCAGAGAGGGGAAGACCTTTCACCACCACAGCAACAAGAGCTGAATGAGTTTATAGAACAATTTCAATATGTGTTCTCCTTAGAACCAGGGCTCACCCAACTCGTAAAACACGACATCAAAACCCCACCTGATATGATTGTCCGCTTACAACCCTCACAGCTGACGCTAAGGAAAAGACTGCCTTTAGTACTAGACAGGGCCACTGGCAGTACAGGGTCCTCCCGTTTGGCTTGCATGGCGCGCCAGCAACTTTCCAGCGCTTAATGAATATCGTACTTCGCCAGCATCGGCAGTATGCCGCGGCCTATCTGGATGACGTTATTATCCACTCGGGCAACTGGGAGGATCACCTTTACCACCTGAAAAGGGTCCTTGAAGAACTCAGAAGGGCAGACCTGACAGCAAATCCAAAAAAGTGCCACCTGGGACTGACAGAAGCACAATACCTGGGTTACCATATCGGCCGCGGGCTGCTGAAACCACAAGAAAAAAAAGTTGAAGTGGTCCGCACTTTCCCACCACCGATGACAAAAAAGCAGGTGCGTGCTTTTCTGGAGCTAGCAGGATACTATCGAYGTTTTGTGCCTAACTTCTCTTCTGTGGCAGCACCCCTCTTCAATCTGCTCAGGAAGGGACAGCCGGAGAAAGTACATTGGACCAAAGAAACACAAGGCTTTTCAGCAACTTAAAACCTACCTCACGAGCTCCCCCATCCTCCGGAACCCCGACTTTGATCGTCCTTTCCTTGTTCATACTGATGCATCAGAAACYGGGCTAAGAGCAGTTATCTCTCAGGACTTTGATGGTGAGGAACACCCAATCCTGTATTTTGAGTAGGAAACTCACCCAGCAGAACAAAAGTACGCTGCTATTGAGCGAGAGGCCCTTGCCATCAAGTGGGCAATAGACGAACTAAAGTATTACCTGGCAGGGCGACACTTTACACTAATTGCCGATCATGCTCCCCTGCAGTGGATGGTAAGGGCTAAGGATACTAACCCTCCCATCACCTGCTGGTTCCTCTCACTTCAGGACTATTCATTCTCAATCCTGCATAGAGCTGGAACACAACATGGGAACACAGATGGTCTCTCAAGGCGCCATGCTATGTTTTCATACTTGGTGTGAGCACGAAGCTGGGGGGGTGTGCTGTGGCGGCGGGCCCAGAGCCACCGCCTCTTACTATCTGCCACCCTCACGCTCAACCAAGCAGAGGAAAACTCGTCATAAGTTCAGCACCATGGTCAGCTCCACCTCACGCAGACAAGGGGCAGGACGCCTCAACTCCTTGTGGCCAATGGCAGCAGAGAACCTACCACCCTGGTGTCAACAGCACCCACGAAAGGGACGCGTCCATCCAAGGCAGGTGAGGGGGAGATACTGGACGCGAGACTCACATGCTTTCTTTTCCCCTTTATCTTTTACAGAGCCAAGGAAGCCTGCAACCCAGGATAGCTCACCAGGAAGGGGACTGCATCACAGCCTTGCTAACTCCTTATGCCCAGCTCGTCGAGTGTACAAGACCAGCTGTTCTAGGAGATCTCCCTGCTGGTTCCCCACTTGCTCTTCAATACGTAACTTCCCCTAACCCTTGCTATAAATACATATATATTGTTGTAAAAATAAGAGAGCACTTATTTTTTCTAAATCTGGTGTTTCTTGTGTCTGTATTCTGGCCTGCCCCTGCGAAACGCTTTACAGAGGAATAGACAAGATAAGACGCTAGGTGCTGGACTCGACAGAGACACAAGGCGCCAAGTGCCGGACTTATCTCATGCTCAGACGAG
>QMIH01002560.1:0-62062 GCA_003987875.1 Clarias batrachus | reverse complement strand
ATGAAAATGCATGCATTTGGTACAGACTGAGTTGCAAAAAATGACAAATCAACAAAATTCAATAACTTTTTTGCTATTGAAATTTCACATGTAAAACCAACTGCACTATCACCCACTCTATCATTGCTAATAACTACAACCATTCTCTTTGCAATATTCAGTTTAATAGTTTTAAATTTAAATTAATTTTTTAGTTAAAAAAATATGAATTTTCAATAGCTTTTTCATTATGTGGATTACACATTTAAATCCTATTGTACTATAATCCACTCTATTATTGCTAATAACTATAACTATTCTTTTTTCAATATTCAGTTTAATAGTTTTTTTATTATTTTTTATATATTCAGTTTACAATCAATATATTCAGAATCCATTAAATATATTCAGACTTTTCATTAAGTTCTCTCATGAATATCTTCCTAAACGGCGTGCCAAAGTATATATACTATGTTCTTTATGTGTGTGTCTGTGTGTTTGTAATTGGTACACACACTTATATGGTAATTGTATTTGATCACACTCTTGACTGTTTGTGTTTCTCTGATGCATCTGTTCTTCTTCTAAGAATTCAAGGTGGTCCACAGTTCTGAAGATGTTGGAAAGCCCTCTGGATCTGATAATTCATCTCACTTGCTGGCTGCGGAGAAGGATTATGATTTCACCCTGTCCTGTTACCTCTCTCCTAAAATGAGTGCTGTTGCCATGGAGATCAGGTGGTTTAAGGAGACAGACTGTATTTGTCTGTACCAGAACGGGCAGGTGAAAGAGGGGACGGGCTACGAGGGCAGAGTGAGTCTGTTCACCCACAAGCTGGAGGAAGGAAACGTGTCTCTGATGCTGAGGAATGTTCAGTGGTCTGATAGTGGAGACTACAAGTGTGAAGTCACGTGTGGAGATGAGAAAGTGGAAGCATCAATTACTTTATTGATAATGAAAAGTAAGGCCACCAAATTTTTACTTTTATCTGTTACAGTATGCAGACACTGTAAAACTGACATCAAACACAGGAAAGGATCAGGCAGGTTTATTTAATGTCCCTAATGTACAGTAAGCTTACAATAACTCAAAGAGAGGATTATTAAACCTCTAACTG
The DNA here is from genome assembly GCA_003987875.1 of Clarias batrachus. Classification (NCBI taxonomy): domain Eukaryota; kingdom Metazoa; phylum Chordata; class Actinopteri; order Siluriformes; family Clariidae; genus Clarias; species Clarias batrachus. Next base: position 60,966 of record QMIH01002560.1, on the reverse strand, counting down.
AACACTCTATTTTTATTCTATTCTAATCTCATCTCAAGATTTACATCATTCTATTATTTTGGTTGTTTTTTTTACATACACAATAATTTATGAAGATAAATGTCATCTATTTCTTATAACTTATATCAAGCTATTACAAATGTACCTTTCTCTAAACTGATTATTTCTCATTTTAGGTGAAACACAATCTGGTAAGTGTGAATTAATTCTGAATATATATATAAAAAAATGGTATGAATATGAATTACATTAACTTATATAGGAAGGCCTGTATATTACATACTGTAAACATTTTTTTGAATTTGTCTGATTTGGGGAGTAGGGATCATCAACAATTCATTATATTTTATTATTAAATTAAAAGAAAAACTAATCTGTATTCATGCAGCTATTTTGATGTGAAAATATTTATGCAAAATTAAAACTTTTAATTCATTTCTTTTGGATTTACAGGGACAATAGAATTGGATGAATTATCTGATGATGACAAACCTAGTAAGCCTTTTATCTATTTATAAAAAAAAAAATTAAGCTAATTATTATTTTCTTTATTATCTTTGAATACACAAAATATTTTTATATATATATTTATTTTTATTACAGTGGTACCTCAGCATACTAATGGTCCAGGAGAATTTTTTCTCTTTAAGAGTTAAAATTGCATCAGTATGCAAGCATTTTCTGAGTGACTGAGCTGGATGTGTGTACCTTCAGTTGCGCGCACATCCTGATTAAACTTGTTTGCGTCAATGGAAAGCCTTTTGGCACACTTTTTTTTGCATTTTGTTCAAGATTTAGTGAGGACATAGCACCATTGATCCTAAGAATGTTATCAAGGACTGTAGCAATAATAAAATGGAGCCTCTTTCAGATTCGCTTTTAAATTAGCGGGTGCCAAGAGGAATTAAAAAATTAAGATTAAGTGAGATTTAATGTCTATTTCATATTTTACCTTTTATGTACTTTTGATTGTTTTTATATACAGAAATATAATCATAGTGTTGGAAATTGGTAATCTTGGTAATATTTTTGGGTGGCTAGAACAAATGATCTGCATTTACATTATTTCCTATCGGCCAAAACACAGTATAGGTGCTGATTATATTTGTTTATGTTATAGGTATAAAACAGAAAATGTGTATGCCAAAGGAGATACTTCTGAAGTTTGTGCAACATGGAATCTCACTTTCCTAAAAATTTCAAGTTGCTAACTTCAGCCATTTTGGAGAGATGATTTTTAATGTGCCCCAAAAATGGCCCTTTTCAGAGATATACTGTCCCGCTTCAAACAACAATAATATAAAAGGCAAATAATTCATACTTATTCACAAGTACTGACATTAAATTGATGTAAGCTGTGGATGTAAAAATAGTTGCTTAAATTAAAGCATTCCATGCAAAATTAAGGATTAAAAAAAATCTGTAGTGACCATAACCACAACGAATTCATGTTGGAATGTATTAATAATTTTTTATTTTACAAAAATACACTTTTTCGCGTTTATGTCTTTTCATTTGAAATCTAAATTGGCCAAGTTTCATTTGAAAGACAATTAAGATCATTAAAAAAATGTTATTGAAAAAAGTTACAGACACAAAACCATAAAAGGGCATGGATCAGGCGTGGCTCAGGAAATAAGAAGCATTAATTATTATGAAACATTGTGTTTTCTGAAAATTCACTTTTTCACCTTGGTCAGACACTTTTTAGCACCAATACCATGTTTTGGTCGTATAGGAAAATGCATTTCGCACTACAACATTTTGCCTTAAGAACTCGACTCTGGAATATATTAAATTTGTGTGCCAAGATACCACTGTATAAATATATAATTCAGTACACGTTATATTGCAGCTGAATCCAGTAAATCAGTACAGCTTTTCACATCCAGAAACAGTTGTGTTTGTTCAGGATTCACTAATTTTTCAGTGATCATTAATTTCAGATAGCTGTGTTTATCACCACCAAAACATCATCATTGTGCAACAGATTCAGCACTTCTTAATAACCAGACATTTTCAAAATCACATTGTTTGTTTATTTATAGTTATATTTAATGGTATGGAAGGTGCATGAAATAAAATTATTTATGTTTAATACATCTTAGCAACTATGGAGAAAAGAAAAAAATTAATAAGCATAAGCCCCTGAAGAATTTCCTTACTAGAGAAATTATCTGTTAATGAATGATATTATTCAATTTAATTTTTTTTCCAAGTTTTACTTAAAGTCTTACAATTTTAGATGTATAAAAGAAAAAAATGCTATACATACTAATATAGTGACTTGAATATGATTTATTCTCTTTTAAAGAAAAACCAGTAAGGCGGTGGAGTATGACATTTGATTTTCCCAGCAGTAAGTAATCTATGATCTGTACTCTGAGTCAAAGGCTGATGTTTCACTTTAACACCAAAGCAATGCAGAATGGAAGTGGCGTATCTAGTGCATCAATTTGTGGTCATTTATTAAACATTTGCATATTAGCATAGTTTACTTTAATAATTATATGTAACAACGTGGATCTTATGAGGGGCAGAGCTGCAAGAGGAGACTATGCACTGTTCAGAATGGGCAGATCTGCAGGTGGCTACGCCGCGGAGTTCTGAACAGGCAGATAAGTGCGTGAACAATCGGCCAGAACCACAAAAATAACACAAGTAATTTCTCATTATTTTAGTCAGTGGCACCAACAAGTCCCACAATCACTTTGTCGGCCAGAGTCAAAATAAAATTTAAATAGTTTCAGTACAATTGCTTAATATCATACTTGAAGTTGTGCTGATGTATTGAATATCAGCATGGCGGTGCAGCATGAGTGCTGAAGATATCACAGCTGTGCTGATATTCAGCACAACAGCACGACCTCATGTGCGATATTGCTTTTATCCAACAGTTCCACAAATACCATTTACAGTATTATTAACAGATTATGATTTGTTTCTTTATTTAACTTGTTATTTTGCTCCGCCAATCCATATCTTTCCAAGACTGGCCAAACTAACTGGAGAAGCTGGTGACTGACAGTTAGTGTAATTAACAGGGGTGAAAGTAGTTTTAAACTCTTCCTGGTACTACTGTATGTATCCCAAAGGTGAGGTGGTGGACAGTCCTCAGAAACTTACCAGATTTACTGTATATTTCTACTTATTTCCGATTTAGAATATCAACTCTGTCAACTTTCAGAGTTCGAATCCCAAATAGTGTTAAATGGAACGCAATTGCGCTATATAGTGCATAATCCCTTGTCTCACACACAAAGTAGTACCCTTGATCAGAGGTTAGAGAGGGATTTGGGATTCAGCCTTGTGTTAGACGCTGGTTAGCTTTGTGCTCACCTTTTTAGTGTAAGTAAAACAACATAGAAAGTTCAGAGGCACTTCAGAAGTGATTACTAAGGAGACTACATGGTATTTAAGATGACATAACATTATTAAAATCGTTCTCTTGCTTAAAGTGCTTCAGTGATTGGTTTTAAATGTGAGTTTATGCAGGCAGTTGCTCTCTCCTCCTTCCCGTACCAGACCAACCTACTCTCACCCACACTGTGACTAACAGTTAGTAATTAATGATTGTTAAAACACCTTTCATCATGCATATGCATTTAAAAATTCTGATATTTATTGTAGGGAAACAATAACTTATGGCAGGAGAGGACAAATGCACTACTTCTACATATTTTTTTTTCAAAATTTGTAAGAAAGAGATGATTTGCAAATAACAAATAAAGGAAAAAATAGAAACAAATACAAAACTAATGTAATTCACTGCTGCATCATATAAATTATGGCTCAGTAGTTATTAATATTACCGATATGCAGAGAACTGTAATGTACAGTACCACACATGTTTTGAACTACAGATTAAATGTGACTCTATCTGCATTCGGCTGTAGCCTTCATCCTGTTTTTTCCTGACCATCATATCCAGTAAGACACGGTCTAAAATCATCCTTAAGTTAATCTGGCACACATCTTACAGCTTTGTGTGGATGGCTGTCTTCCTCAATCTTCAAACAAATGTACACACGGCCCATCAAAACAATGTAATTAAAATAATTAAGATAATTAATTCTTTGAAATCAATGAATAAAAGAATGAAATAAAAAAAAAATCACAAAACATTTTGATTACATTTTGGTGCCACTGAGTGACAAACATATAACTGTGATAAGGCTGAAGTGCCGGATACCAACAAGTGATCTATGCATTGGTATCCTTCATGTGGTGGAGCCACGGGGGCAGGGAATGATCGAAACAGAGGGTGAAAGTACACCCAAGCAGGTAGAATCTGAGAGTGAGGATAACTAACCTGGTCTTCTCTGTGGTGCTGCACTTGATCTCTGTCACAGACAGTGTGCAGCTGATGTACAGCCCCAGGTGCTCCTTCTCCTTCACCACTTTGGACAGAACAGGCCCAACCATCTGTCCAACAAGTTGTGAGCTCAGGTGATCTCAGGTGCTCTGCACATCTACCTCTGCAGGCGTCCGAGAGCTGCTGAGCAAATGCAACTGTCTGCCTACTGTATGTTCAGTGAAAATCATACCGTGTATGGCCCACTGCAGAATTGGCCTCCTAAGGACAGGACACTCCAGCATACAGTTTACCAGGAGGTGTTGCCCTGTGAGCTGAGCCATGCTGGTCAGGACGGGGAGAAAACAGGATGCCCCTCGCTAGGACCAGTCCCATGGCTTACTTATACAGCTTGGCAAATGCCTTTGGGTCACCATGCAGACCAACTTAGCTAGGGTGAGGTAACAGTCAACAGGCTCCCTTTCTGATCAGGCTGTGGAGCAGCTGCTAGCCAGATCTAGAGAACCTCTAGATGTTTGTCTCCGTCTTGCTTCTCACATCTCCACTGCTGGGACTGAAGACTTTCGTTCCCTCTGCCAATGCAAATTGACGCATAAGGTGGAAAGCATCAATACTGCCTAATGTTTTTATCCACCTTTCTCAGGAGATGTTCAAGCACACAGGTTTTGCTACAGTATACTAACTGTTTGGATAATTGGACAGGAGTACGAAGTGCAAGTCTGTAATGAGAAATGAGCCAAAGCGAATTGAGAAAAACTGTAATGATGCTATTGAATGTTCATCATATTAATGTCACTGTTTGATGAGCATTATTAAAAAAAAAAGGTTTTTACAATTAAGACATATAAAACTGAAACGTATAAGCTACTGTTATTGACATATCCACTAATTGAGGGACTTTTTATATGATTAATTTTCTTTTTACAGAAAAACCGGGAAGACGATGGAGTAACCCGGGGGATGTTCCCAACAGTAAGTGATCTATGTACAGTGCTCTCAGTCAAAGTATCATTTCACTCTAACACCAATGTATTAGCACTGATACGGCTAGCATGACCAATCTATGGTCATTTATTAATTATTGGCACCCCACCATTGTTCAACTACTGTATATTCTAGTATATACTATATACACCTACAGAGAATGTTTGATGATTTTTTTTTTCATTTGATTAACCACAATGTCAGTTTCACTGTGTGTGTGTGTGTGTGTGTGTGTGTGTGTGTGTGTGTGTGTGTGTGCAGTGTGAAGACATACCTCAAGAGAGAAACAGCAGGACAGATGACAGAAGATGATTACAGTAAAGGACATTAAAGAGCATTTACACAGCAAAGAGAAACGATCTAGTGTAAATAAGGCTGCACTAAACAAAAGAAATCTGTAGCCATTTGCTCACACAGTAACCATAACAACACTATCTCACGGGTCCTAGTCTTACTCTCTAGATTAGAGGTACTGTATTGTTGTCAGAGATGCGGATGCGGTACAGGTTGGTGTAACTCTGGGGATCAGGAGGCTGTTTGTCTTTGCTGTAGCAGCTACAGTCACATTATTTACTGTTCCCAACAATATACTGTACATGCTGTTATTCTGTAGTTATAACAGTGCGGAAATATTTTCCATTCAGTCCGTTGTAACGCGTCTCCTCATCCTCCCTCACTATCCGTGACTCCTCCGTGACAGCTCAGCACTGTCCTGAAAACTGAAACTCCTGCACTCCAGCTGCCTTCACTTCCTGTTAGATTGGACTTATAACGTCTGCTGGAGATTTACTAAAAATCATAAAGTGTAAAAGTATCAGAAATCTATATGTATGTACTGTAGTCTGTGCTCGTCTGAGAGCGTTTAACTTCACTAGCCAGTTTAATAATCTGACTGTGAGCTGAATCAGAATGAGAATGTTCATGAAAATACTTCAGACAGAAGAAACTGTCTGAACGAGATGGATAAAGAATTTAATCATTAATAATTAGAGTTTCACAACACACTCCTGCTGTAGGGTGATGGTGTTACATACCTGAATCATATCAGCTGTATCTGTATGTATACTGCAGGGTAATGTGTGTGTGTGTGTGTTTCATATCATATTTTATATCATAATTGTCTCTTTGTTTTGACTTATCTACTGAAAATCTTACTGTAAGAACGTTTTAAGAAATAATCCGTTTGGGTTTGGGGAAATTGTTAAAGTATAATGCATCAAATTGTCATATAACGTACATTAGAAATATATACTGTATATTTTTTTGTCAAAATCTCCTTGCTTTTCAGTAGACTTTGTCCATCTGTTAAAACACTTTGGTATTACTTTATTAAAAAATGTTTTAGGCAGAGTTTCCACAAATGACCCGCTGTCTTCAGTTCTTCATCAGAAGTGAATCTTCATCCTTGTAGTTCTGCTTTCAGGGAACCAGACAGGTGAAAGTCTCATGAGTGTTGACAGTTTGGGCAGAAGTGTGCAGACGTTCATTGCCATAACGGCACGTTTTACTGGATTCCGCCTGTATTCACGTCTGCAAATTAAAATGTTTATAACCAAAACCATTATGAATATGTACATGGTGTCAATGTAAAGCAAACACTCTAAATGTACATTTAATGTATTCTTTTGATGTTGATCTGTTTGATCTCAAACAGATTCATGGGTAAAGGATTAAACACTGAACAAATGGGCAACTTCTTGTTTTTTTTCTTAAATACTTTTAAAAGCTGTATGTAGGGCTCAGTATGTGCTTCCATAATTAAAATGATAGATTTTTTTAAATTTATACGTCTAAATGATTATTCAAAGCTCAGTACCCACCGACCCCAGGAGGGGGCTGTACAACTCCTCACAGTCACTGAGTGGTGACAGATCCTTTACACACAGATGTGGGTCAAAATAATGAAACTAGGAAGCCTGTGCTGGCATTTCTCCTGCGGTGTTGCTATCAGTGTGTGAAGAGTGGGAGAAGAGGGTTGCATTGACAATCCATCACAATGGGCAGCACATTGAACACATTTCATAAGTGGTCAGAAACTTGTAAATAACTGATGAAAGAATAAAGTTGCGTTAAAACCAAGCACACCATTGTTTTTCTTGTGGAATTCCCAATAAGTTTGATGTGTCACATGACCCTCTTCCTATTGAAAAAACAAAAGTTGGATCCAAGATGGCCGACTTCAAAATGGCCACCATGGTCACCACCCATCTTGAAAAGTTTGCCCCCTCACATATACTAATGTGCCACAAACAGGACATTAATATCACCAACCATTCCCATTTTATTAAGGTGTATCCATATAAATGGCTCACCCTGTATTAAAAGTTATTATAACCAATTGTCTAACCAGCCCGCTCTTTGCTCTGTACTGCCCCATTCAAAACTCCCAACACACCTGTTCTCACCTCTGCTTCCTATTTAACACACACTCAGACAACACCTCGTCGCCAGAATATTGGTGCTCACCATGCCCACCATTCCAGTGGTTTTTCTAGACATCTCTCGGATTCTTCTGTTATTGACATTTGGAACTGCTTAACTGCTGACAGCATTTAATATGTTGTGATGTGCAAAACTGATGGTCTGTCACTTTTATTAACATGCGTGTGTGTGTGTGTGTGTGTGTGTGTGTGTGTGTGTGTGTGTGTGTGTGTGCGCGCAGTGTGAAAATAGGAATCAAAAGAGAAACAGCAGCACAGAGGACTGTTACAGTAAACAGTAAAGGGAAATCTGTATCAAAGAGAAACTAACATTCTTTTCAATTATTTCTCATCCACCATGTTGTAACACGTCTCCTCATACAGTCTCACTAACAGGACTTTGCAGCGGAAGCTACCATATATTATATTACCACATACCTTCTCTCATGTTTGCCCCAACTTGTTTCAAATCTCATTCCACCTGCCCTATAAACACATGACTGTTCATGTGTAAAGATCAGTACCCCTCCTTTATTCCTCTAGTGCACCTTTATTATCTATCTTATGTGTTTTCATGTAAAAAACATAACAAAATTATCCTCACAGGGCTTTGTGCAGACCTCTACAAAAGCAGAAGTCGTAGCAGTTTGCTGGTCTGGAGCAGTCAGGTGTGTGTTAACACAAGCAATAGTCTTAGAGAAGCAATTGTTGCTGCACATTAAACTATTTCCAAACAATTTGGAGTTCAACGTTCTACAGTGAGAAAGATTATTCACAAGTGAAAAGCATTCAAGGTCAAACCATGCAATATGCAATGCTCTGAGGAATAAAAAAAAAAAACAAGCGCTACTGTAGATCTCAGACCCTACAGGCGTTACTGTGCATGTTAAAACCCATAACAGCATAATTAGACAAACACTGAAAGAAAATACAGTTTGTTTGAAAGAGCTGCCAAGAGAAACCTTTTCTGGCTAAAGAGAACATGGAAGTATGACTGAGGTTTGCAGAAGTGCAGCTGAACAAACCACACCATAGCTCTTCGTTTGCACGTGCACTTTGTTATCTGTTGTCTATTGTTGTCTTTTTTTTGTATAGAAATTGATAGTTTTTTTAGGTAAACTTACATTTTTTTTTATTTACAATCTGCGTTGTTAATTGATGTTGTGTTGTTAATTGATGTTGTTTGCATGTATGTAGCACTTTGGTCCTGGAGGAACGTTGTTTCATTTCACTGTGTACTGAACTGTATATGGTTGAAATGACAATAAAAGCCGACTTGACTTGACTTGACTTGACCATGTATGAAACAATGTTCTATGGTAAGATGAAACGTAAGTGGAGTTGTTTGGCCTTGATGCCCAAGCACTATATTTGACAAAAAAAACAAACAAAAAACATTGCCCCAGGATGTGGCAACTTACAGTCATTGAGTTGATCGTGGCCTCCTTCGTCTGTCAGAGTAATCTGTCCTGAAGCAAAAGGTTGGGACAAATTGCGTCATGGAACAGGACAATGATCCAAAGCACCCAGTCAATATACTGTATATCAGAATGGCTAAGAATAAAATAGTCAAGGTTTGGGAATGGCCTAGTCAAAGTCCAGACCTTAACCTACAGTTATTGAACTGAGGTGCAGGACCCCAAAAGATCTGTATATAAGCAAATGGCCAAAAATCTCAATAAAATGAAGCAATGTTATGAAGAAAAATCGACCAAATTCCTCCACAATATTGTGAGAGACTGTTAAATTCATAAAAGAAACAATTACTTCAACTTATTGCTGTTAAAGGTGGTACTGTAGTACAAGCTATTAAATCATGGGGGCACTATTGCCTTTATGTTGATTATTAAATTAAAATAAAGCCAAAAGTAATCTATAACACAGGCAAAAAGGTTATATGTAATTCCTTGTCTAATCATCTGCTTTGATTAGATGATTCTTTTATTTTATTTTTAAATAAAAAAACACCGAAAAATTAAAAGAAGCGAGGAACGGGACTGGCACACACGGGAAGGAACACACGGGACACAAGGTCTCAACAATAATCTCTTTTAATGAACACTGTTCAAGCAAACAAAAGTATCCAGTTTGTCAAAGACGTTACACTTAGTGAAAGCACCGGCTCAAAGCCCGTCTTGATGAATCTTGCGGTTCTGTGGGTCGTTACTCAGCACATGCAGTGTCATCAGTGGCGCACAGGTTTATGCAGAGCAGCACTGAACAGGAGGCGTGAGAGAGGCAGAGCCAGCAGAGAACTTGTGAGAGCGGGCAGCAGGCAGCTTCCTCCTAGATCAGGGGTCTCAAACTCAGTTCCTGGAGGGCCGCAGCCCCACAGAGTTTTGTTCCAACCCTGCTCCAACATACATACCATGTAGTTTTCAAATAAGCCTTAATGACTTGTTTAGTTGGATCAGGTGTTTTTAATTATGGTTGGAACAAAACTCTGTGGGGCTGCGGCCCTCCAGGAACTGAGTTTGAGACCCCTGTCCTAGATGAACAGGACTCAGACGCAGTTGAGTAGAAGCAGAAAGCGACATCATTTGATGAGCCTCCAGTTCTGGTGAGTTACGGTAGCCCGCCCCCTTGTTGGGCACACAATGTACTTTGCATATCTTATGTGCGTGTGAGTGTGCGTGAGAAGCGCGTGCACTGAGTGGGCCGCCGTCGCAAAGGGATATTAGCTTTTGTACATAACTATACAGAGTATTGTGCAGACGTTTTAGGCAACTATGAAAGTGAGTAAAAATGTTTTTTTGTTTCAAAATAAAAGTGTTAAGAGTTCATTGACTAAATTAACAATTAGCATCAGGAATGGCAATTCTTCTGATTACATTTGCACACAGTTTTTGAAAGACTTTGGCAGGTAGGATGTTTTTATGTTTGGACTCACTGTCCTGCTGCAGAAATACATTTGGAGCCATTCAGACACCTCACTGGTCGTATAACATGATGGATAAGTATTAGCCTGTATTTCTCAGCATTGAGGACACCATTAATCCTGACAAAATCTCCAACTCAATTTGCAGGAATGGAGCCCCAAAATTGCAAGGAACCTCCACCGTTGACCTGTTACCTATATAATGCACTATTACCTGCAGTAACTCATTATTGTACTTCTTTGTTAAAAAACCTGCCTCCTGATATAGCTTAGTATTTCAAATTTGCCCAGAACAGCTGTTGCAATTTTTCTGCAACCCAGTTCCAATGTTTTTTGCATAGCATTGTCACTTAGACTTTTCCATGTCTAGGGTATGGCCTTTGAGCAAAAAAAGACCACTTCTGGCCAGACATCTCCGGAGAGTAGAATCTTATATATACTATATAGAATCTTAAAGCATTTGTAGTTTACAGCAGGTTAGTGCACATTAGTGTTTACTAAAACTGAGTGTCATCAGCATAACATTCAAACCAGGCTTAGAAACTATTTTGCTAGAAAAGTAATAATCAGTCAACAGAAACTTGAGGCAGCAATTTAACAATATTTTATCATCTATTAAGGAGAATATTATGATCAGTGATGTCGAAAGCTGCACTACGGTCAAGCAACACAACACGATCAAGGGGACACCTATCAGAGACCAGTATTAGGCCATTTACCACTTTATCTAGTGCTGTCTCTGTGCTATGATGAGGCCTAAATCCTAACTGATAAATTCCATGAATATCATTCATATGTGAGCTAGGATGTTGGAAATTATAGGGAGATTTGGGATTGGCTTTTACTTGAAGGTGTTAAAGTTGGGTCTCTTAATTAGGTGTTTAATAACTGCTAGCTTATAATATTTAGGTTTTGCTAAGAGATTTTTAAGTTTTTTAGGTATTTTTGGTTTTATCTATTTGTGTAAATTTTGGGGCATTTGAACTAATGCAAACTTAAATGCTGATCTGTTACTGCTAGGTTAACACCTGCATTGGTTATGATCTGATTTTAAAGCCAGCATTTTTGCCTAATATTTGACATTTTGTAATTGAAAAAAAAAAATCCTCAACCCTACATTTTATTGGCATTTTTCTGTGCTGGTCTTATTCCTAGTAAATTTTATTACAGTATTAAATAATACTCTAGGGGTGTTTTTGTTAATTTTTTATAAAAGCGGAGAGTGATCTGTACAGCATGAAGAGCATTTTATATTCTTGACACTCTATTATTTGAAATATTATCAATTTAGTTTGATGCCATTTATGTTCTAGTTTTTAAGTGGTGTGTGTGTGTGTGTGAGTGAATGTTATACCAGAGTACCTTATTTTATTTCTAATTATTATTATTTTTTAAATATATTTTACTTTTAAGGTAATTATGTGGATAATGCAATATAAGAAATAACTTGGATAAAATTGTCATATTAATTGCATATAGTTGTCATAATATTATTATAATCATTATAATCATGTAATAACAATAACTGAATGTGTTTAATTTAATTTGTAAATGTACAATTTTATAGACTTTCTTAAACTATGTTTTTTTAAAAAAATAAATATGTGTTTATTTGGTATAAGCGTTTATAGAGTTTTTTAAATGTATAAATGTAATGTAATTACTGTCGGCCATTTTTTCACAGCAAACAGTTGTAACAGCAGCGGATTAAACCACACCTCTTAAAAATAAAAATCCAGGCTGCGCAGAGGAAGTCTAGAAAATAGCATTTAGGAATGAGGAACCTTGGACAGGAAAAAGTGAAGAGGAACCTAACAGTCATGTGGGAACTTTAATATCAGGGAGCGCAACTTTGAGACCTTCAGCAACACATTTAGAAGGTAATCTGATTTTTGTAAAATTTTCCAAAATTCTATAGTATATATTGTTATTCAAGTGTCTTGAGCTTTTTTCACTTCAGTAGTCACACCTTCAGCATCTCACAGTCTGGTTTATTTTTATTTATTTTTATATTTGGGATCTTTAGTTTTCTGTCTTTAGTCTATTTTAGCTTTTGATGTGTTATTTATTTTAATGTATTGACAGTTTTTTTTTTTTTTTATTTCTCCTTAAAGGAATAGATACTGCATGGAAAGAAAATCAGGGGAATACATGTCTAAATTGGCAGGAAAGCAAATTCAGCAAATGATGCTTGGGTAAAAGTTTAAAATAATCTGAAATTAATTCATGATTCGACTTTTTATCAGTTTTTTTCATACAGAGTTGAGAAGTGTCATGCATTAAAAACATAATGTTCAGTTAAGCTACACGAGGGCTTGAAAAAGGAACAAAACATGAGAAGGTGTGCTGTTATAGGGAAATAATAAGCAATGCTGTGGATTGCTTGAGAGCTGGCCAATGCAGAGTGAAGATAATGTTGTCTCTCCAAAGCGCGATGATGTCCTTAAGTGATATATACCACTGGATCGATATATTGGATTGCATTTTTACCTTGGGGTCACCTGAATTCAGCCCATAACATCATTGCTGCATTGATGTGAGAAATGATCTCAACAACATCAGTCCATTTACATAAAGAAATGTTCATAGACAGAAATGTTCTACAGACAGATAATCTATAAAATCAATTAAAGAGAGAACTAACATATCCATAAAAAGTGCCTAAAATAATGAAAGAGCACCTCCTAAAGGCAGTGAGCACTAAATCTTCAAGTCACTCCAGCATATTGTCTAAAACAAACACACAATAAATGATTTATATCCTAATTGATAAGTTAGTCTTTGTCTTGATTCTTTAAATCTGCTTTAATTCCTCTAAATTACTTTGTTTCCAAGCATTAATCAAGTGTTTAGTTAAATTAGTCTGCAATTGAAACAAAACAAATGAAAAGCTTGACAGTGTAACCCAGATATAATATATCAGTTTTAAACAGGTATAAATACAAATAAGAACATTATTTTTTTAAGGTCACTGTTTGGTCATGTGATTATTCATCCCTTGTTTTTCTATTCTTTTGGCTGGTGATACCATCAGTACACAGTTTAAAGAGACAGACTGTATTTCTCATGATCTGCACTGTAAATCCTAATCCTCAAAGTAATTAAACACATTGAGTAGTGTTAACTTAAATAATTGCAGTTAGGTCAAATTAATAGACCTTTTTGAGTATTCAGAACTTTTGGGCATTTACGAGTTTGTAAGAATGACACTTTTCAAGTTAGCTGAACAAATTTGATATTTTATGTAGTGCAGTGGTTAGTATTCCGCCTGCCATGTGAAAGGCCTGGGTTCGATTCCTGGACCGGATGGTCTGCAATTTTTTTTTTTGATTTTCACAAGTTCAACAAACTCAAAAATTGATAGTTCTGTTTACTTAAAATTGGAAACATCATTACTTACAAAAATTTGATGTAACTGATTACCTCAAAGATTTTGAGTTTTGCTAATCTAATCAGGTTTACAGTGTGAGTCACTGTATACAGATCCTAACATTTATTCATGCCGATTCAAGCCGAGGTTTTCATTTAGTTCATCTGCAGCTAATTCCTTGGACAATTCCCTGCACACCTGACATTTTCTAACCAGTGATTATTTTCCATTCTGGATCTTGACCATGTTATCATTTATTGACCATGAGTTTATTTCCCGTTTTTGCATTATCGACTTGGACGTTTTCTAATTTGGCTTTGACCTTGGCTCTGTATGAAGAATTGCAAGACTACCTGCTGTATACATGACACATGGAAACTGACACATGGAAACTGTAAGCTGTATTTTTTATATAAAAAAAAAAGTATCATCACTGATTAGATTGTATGTTACTCATCTAAAGCTCCTGACAGAATGATCAATCCATATCATGCACTCATCTGAATTCAACAATTGACAATGGTGGTGGAGAACCAGTGTCACATCAGTGTGATAATCAGGAGGTCACCCAGTCCCTTGAGTCTCAGACTGCTGAGACTCTGAGCACATTATCATCTCGGGTACAGCAACTTCAGATCCCTCACCTCCAACCTTATCTCAAACACCATTTTGCGAACCCCCTCTTTACCAGCCCCTCAGACTTACAATGATGAGCCTGGAACCTGTAAAAAAATTTTGTGACAATGCTCATTGGTTCTCAAGCTTAAGGCTTTTCCATTTCCTACTAAATGCTTAAGTGTCATATATCATCACACTTCTATCCAGAAGAGCCAGAGTAAGAAAAAACGTTATGAGATGCTCAAGACCTGTTTTGTGCCAGTTACAAGACATTCACAGATGAGAATAGATTTCAATCATTTTTTTTTTTTTTTGTTAAGAGGCTGTGAGTCAGATTCTAAGACGTCACTCCATGGGTGCCACTAATATTTTCATGCCTGCAGTCTCTTGCAATTGGACAAACCATGCCCTATTCAATGCCTTCTTGAATTTACTAGTCTATCAGGAACTTACCTGCAGCCTTGAGGACCTCATCGTGCCGCATAGATGCATGCTGTTACCTCAGACAATGAGAGAAAAGTCAAGCACCCAGGAGAACCCACTCTCCCTTGCCTTCATCATACTTCACCAGCAACAGAACCTATGCAGGTTGACCAGACTTGTATCTCCCTAGAGGAGAGTCAGAGTCGACGTGAGGCAGTCGTATGCTTATATTGCAGCTAGGAAGGGCTTTTCCATCAGTCGCTCATATCCCCCATTACTCATCCAACAGCACTAGTCACATTGTGAGCCTCCGGAAATCAGGCTGAAATGAGCTCCTCATCATAACAATTCACATTCCCATTCCAACATAACCCTCACCTCAAGTGGGCTAAAAACACCATCAGAGACTGCCGGCCATCCTAGTTATTCTCATGCCTCCTATGATGACTCTCTCTTTCTCTCCCATCTTTAAGGAGGAAGTTCCCAATGTTTCTAATGTTACAAACTAAAAAGAATTGCTACTGACTTCCTCTTATGCGCTCTTGCAGATATAAATAAAGCTATGTCTGAGGCATGTTTATCATCTGGTAAAAATAGGAGAGTCCTTGTCAGAAACACAAATTACAATATTAAGTGCACAGTCACAAAATAATTTTGCTTCCAATAGGATCTAACAAAGGAAAAACTAACCTACATTCAGTTCGACATTCTATTAAACATTATGCCTTGGTCAACAGCCCAAAATACAGGTTTTCTTTACTAAATTAAGCATTTTAGACAAATATAAACGTTAAAAATCACAATGAAATGATCATTAACGAATTTACTTGTTATTAAATTAAATGCTATTAATTAACAAATTTTTATGACTGCTTATAATACATCCATTTAAATTTGACAAAATTTGATTAATATGCAAACCCATCTCACACAATTTCACAAACTGCCATAATATTTAAGTGTGGTGTCAAATAATGAAGTAGCATCTGACCATGCTATCGTTAATCTTTCAGTTACACCAAGGAGTGGTGGGTTAGTCACTCTGGACTTTTTTAAGGTAATGCAGTTGTCTAGTTATTCCTGTCCTGCAAACAGAACATAGCTTCAAAAGCAGGAGATTAAACTGAAAATCAATTTAATTATAAACAAAAAAATGAAAAATTTCTGTTTATCTTTTTTTTTTTTAGACTTGAAATTGTCTCCCAAACTGAACTATTACTTTATCGTCAGCATGGCTGAAACATCAAGTGTGCAGCCATACACCATTTACGCCTGTGCTGGTGATGACGTCACTCTGGCCTGTAATCTAGTTCCTACAACTAGTGGTGTTGCCATGGAGATCAGGTGGTTTAAGGGGACAGACTGTATTTGTGTGTACCAGCACGGGCAGGTGAAGGAGGGGACGGGCTACGAGGGCAGAGTGAGTCTGTTCACCCACAAGCTGGAGGAAGGAAACGTGTCTCTGATGCTGAGGAATGTTCAGGAGTCTGATGGGGGAGACTACAAGTGTGAGGTGACTCGTGGAGAACACAAGATAGGAAACAGTGCAGTTTACCTCCATATATCAGGTAACTATTATAGTAGAGCCACAGAAAAATGACAAAAACTGGGATTTCTATTAAATTAATTGCAGTGTGATGTGTAATGTGCATTACAAGGAGCAAAACCTCCATGGATTATGGTAATGGTTTGTATCCTATCTCCAGAGATAGTCTTATACTGCAGTAAAACATGAAGCTGGGATGAATGCCTCTCAGTGTTTCTCTAATGTTTGACTTAGACCTGTATGTTAGAGTAATGTGTTATCAGTTATATATACACAACTAATAAATAATCACTCTCTTCTCATTGGCTGAACCTGTCGCACATTGTCACCTTCCTGGACTTCAGCTGTCCAGCTGTCTCTCTGGTCAGGTGATCAATGTTATATGGTATCTTTACGCTGTAGCCTAGTTGTGTTTCTCTGATGGTTCTGTCGTTCCTCTCAGGATTCAAACTGGCCCACAGATCTAAAAATGTTGAAAAGCCCCCAGACTATGGAGCGTATTGGGTGAACACAGCTGATGACCATGTTGCCACTCTGCCTTGCGACCATTCTCACAAAAAGTGGAACGACCATGAGTCTGGAGATGAAGGACACCACAACTGTGAGGGCACGTGCAGAGGAGGAAAAGTGGAAAAATCAGTTTACTTTCACCGTCCTTCTAAGGGTAAGGTAACTAAATATTTCATTTAAATGAGTTGCTGTACGCACACACTGCAAAACTCATTTCTGACAGATGTAAAAGACTGGAAAAAGTGTTTTTTTCTAAATATGGCAATTTATGAACACTACTTCATCCAAGTTTATTCCATTTAGTACATTAGTACAGGTTTTTCAAAATTCAAAATTATTTCTTGTTTTAGCACAACCACTTTGCCAAATGTATTGTTTAATTTTTGTAACATTTTTCACGTTTTCTAGGAAATCACAAATTCACGAAGGTGATATAGAATTGCTCGTAGTACATTAGCATCTTTATTTGCCTGATTTGGGGAGTAGGGATCACTGACAGTTCATTTTATTTCATATAAAATTGTGTGAAATTTTTCACACACACAAAAAAAAAAAACACAAATTTTTACTAATTGAGTTTGGATTTACTGAGATAAAAGAACTAACTGATAGTCATCACTTACCTGGTAAAACATTCATTTATGTATTTAGTGTTTTAAAACACATATAATCTCTCTCATTTAAGTGTAAATATTTCTTAAGTATAAGTTTTATTTTGACTGAATTGAAAAGTCACATTTTGTTAATATTTATCTGCTTAAAACACTATTTTACATCCAGAATCGGTAGAGTGAGTGTGTGTATGTGTGTGTGTGTATGTGTGTGTGTGTGTGTGTGTGTGTGTGTGTGTGTGTGTGTGTGTGTGTGTGTTCAGGATTCTAGACATATCAGTGTTCAGTTCAGAAATACACGTGTGTTTATTACCATAAACATCATTATTACTAAGATTCAGCCCTCAAGAACCAGAAAGGTTAAAAAAATAACAGGGTGTACATTTATAGTGACAATTAACACTGTGAAAGTTGCATGAAATAAAATTGTTCCTGCTGTTATTGTCCTTTACGTAAAAAAATGTAAATGACATGAAAAAAGTATGAACCCCTCTGTCCTGAAGTCTTTCTTTACTATTAAAAAAAAAATGTTTTTCAAACAAACATAAATATAATCAATGCAGTTACTTTAATGATATTATTATTTATTATGAATAAATATTTCATGTTAATGTTATTAGTGACAAAGCTATACATCTTACTCTTTAACATCTTTTTACAACTCTTTCAATATTAAATTTATAAAACCTGAAATTATAAAATGTTATATATACAAATACTTTGTGAATCAAGTTAATTCTATATAATTAATTTTCTTTTTTTTATAGGAAATCCAGAAAGTCGATGGAGCTGTCAGATAGAATTTCCCAACAGTAAGTAATCTGTGTACTGTACTCTGACATTTTATTTTAACACCAGTGTAATAGCACTGACATGGATAGCATATCAATCTTTAGTCATTTTACTATTATTATTATTATTATTAATATTATTATTATTATTTTAATATTGGCACCTCGGCATGGTTTAGTTTAATAAAAGTATATGCCTGTATGAAAAACAAACAAAACTCAGCAACAAATATAACAAAAACAGATACTTTGTTATTAGTCATATTACATATTTTGTTATATACATTGTCGTGTAAAGTGTGGTTCTGTCAGTTTCACTAAACATCCTTTGTGTGTGTGTGTGTGTGTGTGTGTGTGTGTGTGCGCGTGTGTACAGTGTGAAGACCTCCAGAACTCAGGAGAGAGAAACAAAAGGACAGAAGGCAGAGAAAAGAAAACAGTTAGAGTAAAGGGCATTAACATTCAGTAGCAAAGACCATTTATCATTGTGTTTAAAAGTTTTTAACTCAGCATGTCTTGATGTGTCTCCTCATACTGACTCACACCGACCCATAACTTTAATCTTCACTGTTTTTTATTTTTATTTTTTTTAAGTTAAATCTCCTGAACTCCACCTGCTCTGTCTGGACTTCCTGTAGAATTACACATAAAATGTCTGATAGGGAGTGTAATAAATAAACAACAACAACAACAATAATAATAATAATAAATAGTGTAGGCATCTTAAATATGCATATGTACTATAGTCCGTGCTCTTCTGTGTGTGTGTTCTGTTTAAAATTTCCCACCAAAGCAGCAGAATCACAGTGAAAAGGCGTAAGAGACTGAGAGAGAGAGAGAGAGACACACCTGGGCCATTTACCTCATAAAGAATATAATTGTCATATACCAAAACAATTCTGCTCTGAACAAAACACAAATACATATTGGGTATACATTAACCTAAGCATTCAAAAATCACACTTTCCCAGGACTGACTAGCATTAGCAGGAAACTTCCTGATTGAATGTTATTTATATACAGTAATGTTTTAAACAATGCTCACTGTTGCAAAGCAGCTTTATAGAAACTTCACCCCGCCTGTGAGTGAACTGGTGCAGAGATTTCTTCATAATAAAGTGACAAAAATTTGTAAAAACGAAAATGAGAAATTGGCTCAAAATATTTGTCTTTGTGATCACCCTGTGTGTCAGTGAACTGCGGGTCTCAGCTACACACCAACATTTCCACCAAGCGGACAGACATCTAATCGAGATCCTACCCCTGCCATTCTGCAAAGAGACTTTAAAGTTGTACAGAAACACCTTGAGCTACATGTGCAGAGGACAATTAGGGCAATCTCAACAGCGTATGAAAAATACACAAAAAATAGCAATTCAATTAGAGAAATTCTGGGATCATCACAAAGTGAAAGGAAGGAGTCCCCTCGTCTACCTGGTCCTGAGTCAACATTCAACTTCAATTTCTTCCTGAGGCTGAGGAGGTTTTACTAGCCAAGTTCCAGAAAACCAACAAACATACAAAACCCAAAGCACTGAGCAGTCAAAGCAAAGCTGGGAAAGCTGAGGATCATACCGCTTTAATGGTGTGCTATTAGGTTCAAGTCCAACAACATACTGTACACGGGCATTTCAGTTTTTTTTTTTTTTTTTTAACATAGAGTGATTTTCCCAAAATAATCTCCCCAATATCATTCGCCCCATATCATCACACTTCACCTCTGTGACTCTCCGTATTAGACCACATGCATCATGTGTTTACTTAAGCAATTTCTAAAAGAAAAAAATCAGTGTTGTAAGCCATCTTCACCTGCTGAAAGAGGCCAATGTCACTCATGAAGAGGTGTACTTGGTTAGCACCAATGGTTAGGTACAGTAGGTGGTACTGTATACTGTATGTCAAATGTCAAAGTAATGTCCACATGAATGGCAGGACCACGCATTAGACTGCCTCAACCAGCTTGCTTTCTTCCTGAAGCAGAATGAGGTATGAAAGTGGTAAGCTTGATCTGTTTGATCTCCAGCTCACTGGTCATTTATGCCCATTACCAATTCTTTGTCTTTTCATTAGTTTAGCTGAATCTTTCTGGAAAACAACTTCTGTTTTTGAGTGAAGGCATCATTATCTGTGCTCCATGTCTGCTTTAACTAGAACCTCACACACTGAGTTTTCTACAGTCAGAACATTTGCTAATGACACCGTCACTCTACACTGTAAACTCTCTGCTGAAATCAGTGGAGTTACCAGAGAGCTCAGGTGGTTTATTCAGCAGGAGCATGAGGACATACTGTAGGGACACTTAAATGTATAAGGAGGAGAATTTGGATATGGTGAGTTACTCACTGAGAAAGGGAAGAAGAAGCCATGGTAGTTTACTTGCACAATGCAAGTGTTGCGCACCTACAAAAAAAACAAAAAAAAAACAAAACAAATAATAATAATAAAATCAAACACAATATGTAATACAATATGTTTCTCCTCTCAGAGTGTAACCTGGTCATCAGGTCTAATATTTTAGCCGATCTGGACTTTTTTTCCAAATGATGATACTCTGTCCTTCCACCTCTTACCTAAAACAAGAGCTGTTGCCATTGATATTCGGGAGTTTAACTGGACAGACTGTATTTGGACAAGAACGAGCAGGTGAAAAAGAGGAAGGGCTACGAGGGCAGAGTCTGTTCACGCATGAGCTGGAGGAAGGAAGCTGAGGACTGTTCACGCGTCAGATAGCAAAGAGCTCAAGTGTAAAGGTGTTGATGAAAGAGATAATGTTACAAAATGATAAATGTTTCTGCATGTTTCAGATAGACTAATATTCAAAAATAATGTTTATTCACTCACTGAATACATTTTATTTAATTAATAGCCGTTAAAACATGGATACTGTCGCGAGAGTAAGGAGCAAGTTGAGATGAGTCTAGGGAGGTGGAGGTCATGGGCAGTTGTTAAAACATTTCACTGCATTTTCTACTGTGTATGAATGTGTATGTGACAAATGACAATTTATATTTCAATTTCATTTGAAATTGAATTTGATTTGTATTTGAGATGCACTGGAGAGAAGAGGCATGTAGCAGAGTGGAGCACAAGTGGAATAAAGATAAAGAAGGTAGAGTTTAAATATTTAGGGTCAACTGTCCAAAGCATTCTGGTGTGTGAAGAATAAGTCAAGAAAAATAAAAGGAGAGTGCTGGCAGGGTGCAATGGGTGGAGAAGAGTAGCAGGAGTGAAACCTATCGACAGGAATGAAAGGGAAGATAAAATGGTCACTAAATCTAAAGAAATTTGAGGCCTGGAGAGAAAGAAAAAAAAAAGAAGAAAAGTGAAAAAGAAATCGACAAATTCATTCTGAACCAGTTTGCAAGTAGTTGTGTCTACTTAGATTTATTTGAAATATGAGAAAATTTTCAATTCAATTAAATTTTATTTGTATTGCGCTTTTAACAATTGACATTGTCGCAAAGCAGCTTCACACAATCAAAAGAATTAAGTTTGTATGAAATATGAAAGTGTATGCATCAAAATGATAAGATAAAGTAAACCGAGGGCGACGGCGGCGTGAGACCATTTAATGCTTTATATGTCAAAAGTAGTATCTTAAAATCGATGTGAAATTTGACAGGGAGACAATGCAGTGTAGATAAGACAGGGGTGATGTGCTCGTATCTTCTGGTCTTCTGAGGACTCTCGCTGCTGCATTCTGGACTAACTGAAGCTTGTTTATGCATCTAGTTGAATAACCAGACAGTAAGGCGTTACAATAGTCCAACCTAGAGGTGATAAAAGCATGAACTAGTTTTTCTGCATCATTTAGTGACAGAAATATTTCCAAGATAAGAAACATATTAAGGGGAAAGCTATCCTGGTAATATTATTCACATGAGCTCCAAATGAATTACTGTTTTGGTGGCAAACAGAAACCTATTCAATATTAGGCCGGTGGTCATAATGTTATGGCTGATAGATAAGAAAACCAATATATAAGGTATATAATACAAGATGATTAATACACACTTATAGTGAACTAAATCACCACACAGGGAGTTAACAGAGTTCCGATGTCATAAGTTCCTACCATTTAATCGAATTGAATCTCATTTAACGTGTACCGGAAGGCATTTAAGTGTCATGTACAATAACATAACTTTTAAATTTCACTAATTTGTGGAACCTGGATCATTGTTTCAATTCATTTCATTATTAAATCAGAAGAAAAACTATTCTTCATTTATACATCACTTCTGATGTCAGAAGATTCAAACACACAAAACTACAAATTATTTTTCTTTTAAATTTACACTTCATAAACGATAGAGAAAAGTAAATAATGATGAACACACCTGGTAAGCTCTCCATTTGTCTAACATTTCTAATTTCTCTATTTTAAAAATAAATAAACAAGTAACACTCAACTTAGTAAGTTCAAACACACTTTCCCATTCAGAATCAGTAGGATTCAGGACTTTCAGTGATCAGTGGTGAAAGCTGTGTTTATCACCACTACCATGATCATCAAAATTGTGTAACAATGTTTAAATTTTATGTCTGCTGTGTTCAGGTTATGAACCAGCTTAACATTCATCACCAGGTTTCTAGTGCCTATCATCCAGAGTCCCAAGGTGCGTTTAAGGTTTGGTGAAAATGCTCTAAGTCTATGCTTCGAAAATACTGTTTGGACCATGGAAAAGATTGGGATGAAGGGATTCCATTAGTTCTATTTGCTGTCCGTGATGCTGTGCAGGAGTCGCTTGGATTTGGTCCTGCAGAATTAGTTTTCGGTCATTCTGTTTGTGGTCCCCTAAAAGCGCTGCAGGAAGAACTCCTGTCTCCGAGTTCTGTGAAAACCACAACTACAAATGTTTTAGATTATGTGAGTTCCTTTCGCAAACGCCTACATGCAGCATGTGAGGTAGCAAAACGTTCTCTTGCCTCCTCACAAACTCGTATGAAGTGTCGTTTTGATAAAAAGGCAGTTGTGCATCATTCCCAAGCAAGGTGACAAAGTGTTGGCCCTACTACCAGTGCCGGGTTCTGCTCTCCAGGATAGGTTTTCTGGCCAATATGTTATGGAGTCAAAACTGAGTGATACAGATTACATTATAAAAAACTCCTGACCGAAAGAGGAAATCTCGTGTATGCCATATCAATATGCTTAAACCTTATATCACTCGCTCCACCACAGATGTCTCTTTCCCTGTTGCCGTTTCAGTAACTACTGCCTCTGTGGAATCATCACCTTATGATTATTCTCCTTTTAAGTTTGAAGGTCTCAGCTTAGGTCGAGCTTGTGTTCCCTGCGCTAGCTTGCCAAACTCGTAATGGCGGCCATATTCAATCTAAAATTAGCCACTTGTCTGTGTCTGCTCAAAATTACATAGTCAGTCTCATTTAGAGTTACCCTAAGCTTTTTTCTGACATGCCTTCTCGCACTGTGTCTTTAGCTGTCGGGAGTTCGGCGAGGGCCACCAAGTGCACGGCCTTGGAGAATCGGTCGACAATGGTCATGATGGTGTTTTTTCCTTCGGAATCTGGCAGGCCTGTGATGAAGTCAACGGTAATGTGTGTCCAGGGCTGGCGGGGTACCAGGGTGTCCAGAAAGGAGGGAGGAATGGCCCCATTGAAGGACTTCTGTTCTGACGTTGCGGGGTACGTAGAGTCGTCCAAGCGACCTCCGCAGGCTGAGCTGTTTTAAGTTCCGGATCGTGATCAAGTTTTGATGGTCGGTCCAGATGATGAACGGCTCTCTGGTGCCCTGGATCCAGTGACGCCATTCCTCCAGAGCCCACATTACGGCCAACAGCTCACGGTCCCCTACCTCGTATCGCTGCTGAGTGGTGTCAAATTTTCTGGAGAAGAAGCTGCAGGGATGTAGCTTCTGATCTGGACCTTGTTGGGAGAGAACAGCTCCTGTGCCCACATCAGAAGCGTCCACCTCCACAACTAGGCGCCCCGTAAGTCCAACTTTGTGAAAATGGTGGCGCCAGAGAGGGCGTCCAAGGTAAGAGGCAATGGATGGCGATTTTTTATGGTGATGTTGTTGAGCCCCCGATAGTCGACACATGGACGTAAGTGAGGAGGAGGGCCAGATGGTGCCGTGGTGGAGGGCGTCGGCCACATACTTTTCCATAGCATGCGTCTCGGTGGCGGAGAGCGAATAGAGATGGCTGCGGGGTGGAACTGAACCCGGCTGGAGGTCAGTCGCCAGGTCGTAGGGGTGACGAGGAGGGAGGTGAGTGACTCGTCTTTTGCAAAATACTTCAGCCATGTCCCGGTAGGCGGCGGGAATGGCGTTGATATCAACTTCGGGGGCCTCGGACTCACTAGAGCATGTCCCAGCCAAGGCCCGTAGGCAAAGTTCGGTACAGGTCGGTCCCCATTGTACAATCCGATGTTGAGTCCAGGAGATGAGCGGGTCATGTTGCAGAAGCCACGGGTGCCCGAGGATGATGGGGGGAGATGAAATGGGGGTGAGATGGAACCAGATCTGCTCTTGATGTTGGTCGATAATTAGGGTGATTGGTTGAGTCTGGGTGGTGATGGGGCTGGAGGAAAGGGGCTGACCGTCGACAGATGTAATCCGAATGGACTGGGATAACGCCTCGAGCTCCACCCCCAGTTCTTTGGCATAAGCAGAGTCAATGAAGTTGCCAGCGTCACCGGAATCGATGAATGCTGTACTTCTGACCCGTTTGTGGGCAACCTGGAGGTGTACTTGCACCATGAGACGGGAAACATTGGTGGTGTTGGCAGAGAGGTGGAGAGGGGCTGGCGAGTCACTCTCCTTACTCACTGGGCCTGAGCGTTTCCCGGGCGAAGAGGGCAGATAGCTCTGTGGTGCCCACAATAGGCACAGAGCCCCTTCCTGAATCGCTGTTCTCGCTCTGCAGCAGTCAAGGAGGCGTGTCCTATTTGCTTGGCTTCCCTGGCTCCAGTGTCAACCACGGCGGGAGGTGGAGAACCGACGGGTCCGGTGGTGGAAAAGCGGCGTGCTTCAGGAACTGGGGCGTAGGGGAAAAACGTTCTAGGGGAAAAAGATCATGGCGTGGTCGGTGATGGTGACGGCAGGGTCCGAGGGGCTGGCCTCGGACGAGAGAGCAGTAGTTGGTCGAGTCGGAGGGCGAATTAAATCAGCCCCTCCAATGTGGCAGGAAGCGCTCGTCCGGCATGCTCATCTTTTATGCGGGAAGCCAGTCTCTCGTAGTAGGCCGTATGGAGGGCAGGGTCGCCCCAGTCATAAAAAAGAGTCATAAATTAGACGAGTAGGAGAGAGAGTAAATCATTAAAACAATCAATCCATAGTTGCACACTAAACATAATTTAATATAAAGATATTGCATATGTGAGGGGAAAAAGGAAACGTTATTGCACAAATTATACGAGCGAATCAGAAATTGCATTTTAAAAGTGGTATGGCCGAAGAGCATTGGTAAATATTACACAAATTGTCCAGTTATGTAATAATATTGTATTATTGTCACTGACAGAGACTATCTATAGTCTAGACGTTATAGAGAAAAGTATAATTTTACGGTCATTGGGAGAAAAGATCTCTTGTGATGACCTGTAGAACACTAATAAGTCTCTGGCTCCATTTGCATCTTTGATCAGAAAGAACACTGCATAGCAGGTGGGAAAGATTGTTCAAGATCGTGTTTTGAGCAGAATCCTCCACTTCACTACTACATCCACAATGTCAAGTTCCATTCCTGGCACTATATGGCCCTTTTAATTACTTTGTCCAGTCTATTTCTGTCTGACACTTTCTGTTACAGCCCCAACAGACCACAGCACAACAAATGACACACTCCACAATGGTTTCATAAAACCAAAAAAAAAAGAATGGTGCTGCAGACGTTATAAAAACCTGAGCTTGTCCTTTCTTGTAGAGCATCCTGTTGTATTATGTGACCAGTCGAGTTTCTCTTCCAGTACTTAAAGGCACTTGAGAGTCAAAGAACATCATCCTTACAGAGGTCCCTGGTTTGTCGAGATGGGAGTAGGTTCGATGGAGCATCATCTACTCCCAGGAAAGGTTAAATAGTCAAACTAAAGAGGGTCCAGAGAGGACCTCACTAGTGTATTCAGGATCAGTCTCTCAAACACTTATTATAATGTGTTATCTCAGAGCGACTGGCCTGTAGTCATTCTCGGCACAGGGACGTGGTATTTTGGGGACCAGTAAGATGCATGAAGTTTTCCACAATGCAAGGACTTTTGTATTTTTTGGGAAGTTTGTATATTTCTGTTAGTCGTGGCTAAACCTTTTCTTCATGCAGTGTGTTTGATCTTATGCATGTGAAATCTCATTTTCCTCGGGTCCTCTATGCCTCACAGTTCACTCCATATGATTTTTTTATTTTTTAGCAGCAAACCTCACTGGTTCTTAAAGGTTATAAATAAAATGTAATTAAATATTGTCATATACGTGATTAAATATGTTTTGTAAAATCTGCGACTGTTCAATCATATACCACCATAACTGCTTCCTTCTCTTTGGCAATGATGAGCAATAATTTTATCTTTTCTTACCTACATTCTACGATCAATGTACTACTATTAGTTTATATGTTACACATCACTATGATTTTTTTAGTTTAAACGTTTCTACTTTATACGCTAGTTTTTCACTTCTACTTTACTATACACACTAGAGTATATTCCTACGCTGTTACCTCTATTATACTTCTACATTTACTCTACCTTATACAATGCACAATATCACTGAAAGGAAATATTGTCCACATAAGGTTATGTCAACACAACCTGAAAATCAGCTCTCAACGAATTTTTTTGCATCATTTCTGCAATGATATTTCAGCAATGCCAGCAGAGAATAGGACTGGATATTGTAGACCTCTTTTCCAACAACTCATAGAATTGGTGACTGTTAGTGATGGTAGTGATGGGCAGACAAAAGCTTAATTCACTGTATTTTTTCAGATACTCTGATGTCTTAGCAGCTTATGTCATATAACCACTACCACATGATTGATGATTGAAAAAGCACTGAATAATTTCAAAAGGTATATACTGTATAGATACATATATAAAAAGCATAACTGTTGTGATGAGGGTCATGTCCAGGCATCTCTGGTGGTTCAGAATACATGTCACTGGTTTGATAGCTTTAAATGTTTGCTGATAAGATACCATACATTGAATGATTAATTGACAAAAGACACTATTGTAAGGTATGTATTTATTGCTGCACGTGTTTAAATGACAAATGTTTTTCCTAGACACAAAATTATGAATTCACCGATTTATTGATTTATTTTTAATAAATGTTATTACAGTCATAAACGTGACTGTTTGACCTATTTAATCAGTAAAGCACGAGAGTAATTCAGTGAATGGCTGCTTTCATTTCTGAAAACCACCAGATGTCGCTGTGCCTTTTTTGATTAATACTTCAAAGCTTTAAATCATAACATAAGCCTTTACTGACAATTTCTGCTATTTTCTCTTGCTGCTTTCTTCTTCTCTTGGCCTCGCTGATTTTATAGCTCCTTCCCATTTTATAGCTCCTTCCCACTTCCCACCCGGAAGCGCGCTGCGTCAAACGCGTGATGTCAACAAATACGTGATGGCCAAAAACAAAATGCAAGCTTTTAAAATTAACTAAACGAAGCTTTGAGGGAGA
The DNA here is from genome assembly GCA_003987875.1 of Clarias batrachus. Classification (NCBI taxonomy): domain Eukaryota; kingdom Metazoa; phylum Chordata; class Actinopteri; order Siluriformes; family Clariidae; genus Clarias; species Clarias batrachus. The sequence continues at coordinate 32,857 of QMIH01002560.1, read as the reverse complement.
AGATTTTGCCTCGATCATTTTTTGTAATCAAATTATTTAATTTACTCGAGGAATCGTTCCAGCCCTAGTTTGATTATTTTAATCAGAAAACAAGAATTCTATAGAAGACAAGAGCCACATAAACTCACTGACCTTTATAATAAAGTTTGTTACAACACACCCAACAGTCACAAACAGCAGTACAGCAGAAATAGATCCACTGTAAAAAGACTTTATAAATAGTTGTTCTGTAGGATGTGCAATAACAGGTGTAACAGGTGTTTAAACATATTTCTCAAAGATATATTCGGCTTGTCAGGCAGTGAAAATAAAACAAATATGATCCAGACATATGAAAGAAATGAAAAAAATCATGTTTTTGATGGCCATATTTATGTCTCTTCTTTGCCGAAACTGTTACCGTTCACAGAAAACAAAAGATCGATGTTTCACTTTGGCAATTTTTTTTTCGGGAGTTCACATTCTATATAAATTGTTTTAACTAAATGGTAATTTGTTGAGGTAACCCATAAGCCAAGTCCATGTAATTGATTTTAAATGTAAAGATCTGGGCTGCGTTTCCCAAACGCATTGTAAACCTAAGAAGTTCATAAAAATGATCATACGACTGATCTTAATATTACGGTCTGTTTCCCCAAAACATCGTAACTTAAGTACAGTAGCACTTGAAAACTCGTAGATCTACGAGTGCTCTGGAGTAATCGTAAAGCCTTAAGTGCATCGGACGGAGAGAGTGTTATGAGTGCACCTACTGGACAACCGGAGAATTGCACCTTAAATTTACTTCTCATCAACGTCATTTTTCATTTTATTTGGACGTATTTTTTTATTGATTTCTATTTTCTACTCATTACACAACTCAATATAGAAATAATAACGAATAAAGAAATAAAATAAAAATGGCATAATAAATGTTAGAATGAAAAAGTACACTGTTGTATATGGACATTTCAAGGGTAGCACAAATGTTGTATTGAACAGAAAATATTTAATGTGCTTTAAAGATGACACAAATAAAGGAGGAACTCGGAAATGTGTCAATGACTTGCTGGCGTGCATGAAACCCAGCCATATATTGAACATGTCTTGGTTGATCATCATGAAGTCTCATCTCAACTTCAAATTCAATATAGCAATATCGTCCCAGAATTTTTTTTCCTTAATTTGTATGACTGCCCTCAAACCTGCTGAAAATTATATGTTTTTGTAGCTCCACCTCCTCTAAAATAATATTAATTTCATCTTTTTTAAAAATTTATTTTCTTTGTTTTTTGGTTTCAGCCATTTTGCTAATGTCTCCACCTCTAGGCATGTGCTTATTTAAAATTTTCTCCTATTAGCAAATGAACATCAGGTGAAGATAATTAGGTTAAACGTAAAAAAAAAAAATGTAAAAGTTTATTTATTTACTTATTTATTTAGATGTGAGATAAGCAATTGTTGATAAAGAAATTGATAAATAATTCTACTTAAATAATTAAGGTTTCATATAAATATTGAAAATGATGCTGTAATTTCTGGCAAGAGCTGCTAGAATTAAACTTAAAGAAGGCCTACGTGCAATTGTGCCAAGTGCATTTTTGGTAAACGCATGTGAAACAATAGCGAACTTTCACAAAATGACTCGTAGAAAACGCTCTTAAGCGCTAAGAACAATCTTATCGGGAAACGCAGCCCTGGTAAATTTAGTTTCTTCATTTGAGTGTTTTTAGACCTTATTTTTATTTTTATCCTTGTGATTATTGTAAAACTGTACTGTTCAGATGACGTTCTGCATGTTCAGTGACAGAGTAGGGTCATGGTTAGGATGATTTATTATCAAAAAACATACATCTTAGGAGAAAACAACAAAGAAAATGAATTCTGATCTCTCAAACCTGCTGTAGCTGCTTTTCTCCGTCTGTGTTATTGAATAAAAAAGAAACATATGGAAGTTATTAGTAATATTTATAAAATTTTACTAATACAGTAATTGGTATTAGTGATTGAATATTAAGTTCTTAAGAATATTAAGATCTGTAAGAAATTTTGACATGAAAAACGAGCAAGTCTTGGTTAACGAGTGCCGAGTACCATGCATCACTCATGCACTCTTGTTTTGACACCAAATGTCATGTTATCACAACTGAGCTAATGATTTTTCACTCTCTTATCCTGCAGAATTCTGGGTAATCTTCTCCCCTGCTGGGTCTTAGTGCTCGTCTCTTACTGGTATAATCAGCATGTCCCTCTCTGTTTCAGTGTGTAAGTTGACACGACACACACACTCTCTCTCGCATTTACACCCCCCTCCCCAGCTTCACACACACATACAAACACACACAGTCTACTTTACACAGAAAAATTTGCTGTGTCACGATTCTTTTCAAAGGTAAAGTGGTTCATTTGTTTGATTTGATTCCGGCAGTACATGCTCACGCGAGTGTCAATGGAGAGATTTCTTTTTTTTTCTCTGCCGGCCTCGCTACCATTCGGACATTCCTACTTACTAATCTGCACTTTGCTCCCTATATGCACTGATTTCTCCAGGATTTTTACTTCAGCAGATCAGCACAGTGCTCAAACAAAACATTTTTTGACACAAACACTAAAATATATATATATTTTTTGTGATTGGACGAAAAGGGACTTTTCCTCTCGCTGTCAGCAGCTTACATTCCAGAGACGGGAAAACACAGCTGCTTACTTCAAACAGACGAGAAAGAAAATGTCTCTTGTGGAATCTACTTGCTGCATGACCTGCCATACACTTCTACAAAGGATTGCAGTTCTTAAAACAAAGTTACTTGCTGGACTTCCAAAACAGGTAGAATATTCAGCAAATCGTCATGAAGGACCCCCTCAGCATACAGCCGGTGAGTCTTTTGAATCTAGCAAATTTCAACAGTTTATACCCTGTTGTAAAGGAACATTGCGAAACTAAACGACAGATTAATCGATGGCACAAACAGGGAGCGAGACCCAAAGGCACTCAAGACATCAGATTGTCACGAGTATCTCATATTGCTGCAATAGCATCCAAGATGGCGACGCGGCAGTAGCATACAGCCTCCACTCCGGGGCCAAAATGGTGCGCGTTTATTTTACACAGTTTATGGACATACGCAAACGGTGTTCGTACTTACCACTGCCAGACCCTTTTGCAACTCAATAAACCGGCATATTTCATTCAAGATGAGCTGCGTGAGAAGCTAGGCAACCTCGGCTTGCTTCGGGAACCAGGCCTCTAGTCCTCAGAACAGCTGGCAGATGTTCTCATCGACATCTCTCTGAGCAGCGCCGTCGTTCCCACATGCTTCAAGTCTTCCACCATTGTCCCCGTGCCGAAGAAGTCTTCTGTGTCCTGTCTCAATGACTACCGCCCTCACACCCATCATCATGAAGTGCTTTGAGTGGCTCGTCATGAGACACATCAAGACCCTACTGCCCCACTCACTGAACCCCCTGCAGTTTGCGTATCGTCCAAACCGTTCGACGGCGACGCCATCTCCACCACACTCCACCTGGTACCGACACATCTTGAAAAGAACGACACCTACGTCAGAATGCGGTACATAGATTTCAGTTCAGCATTCAATACAATCATCCYCCMRYAMCTGATCRGSAARCTGAGCYTKTTGGGMYTGAACACCTCCCTCTGTAACTGGATCCTGGACTTTCTGACCGAAAGACCTCAGGCAGTGCAGATTGGGAATTATACCTCCAGCACCACCACACTGAGCACTGGGGCCCCCAGGGCTGCGTGCTTAGTTCCCTGCTGTTCATGCTGCTGACTCTTGATTGTGTAGAGACACACAGCTCCAATCATATCATCAAGTTTGCCGATGACACGACTGTCTTGGGTCTCATCAGCAAGAATGACGATTCAGCGTACAGAGAGGAAGTGCAGAGGCTAACTGACTGGTGTAAAGACAACATCCTGTCTCTGAACGTCGATAAGACAAAAGAGATGGACACGGAGCGATCACTCTCCACTTCATCATCAACGGCTCTTCTGTGGAGATCGTCAAGAGTACAAAATTCCTGGGTGTCCACCTGGAGGAGAACCTCACCTGGTCCCTCAATACTAGCTCTCTGCACAAGAAAGCCCAACAACATTTTTTCTTCTTGAGAAGGCTGAGAAAGGCACAGCTCCCACCACCAATCCTCACCACCTTCTATAGAGGAACTATTGAGAGCGGCATCACTGTCTGGTTTGGAAATTGTACCATATCAGACCGCAAGACCTCACAGCGGATAGTGAGGACAGCTGAGAAGATCATCTCTCTTCCCTCTATTGAAGACATATACATCACATGCTCCAACCTCAAAACCACAAGCATTGTGGCTGACCGAACACAACCCTCACACTCACTCTTCACCCTTCTGCCATCTGGAAAAAGGTACCGAAGCATTCGGGCACTCACATCCAGAAGGGGTAACAGTTTTTACCCACAAGCCATCTGTCTCAACACAAAGGGACTGGACTGATAAACATCAAATATTTAGTCCACTCGCTATTTGCACACTATATTTTTGTCACAATGTCAATTGTTTACTGCTGCTCTTCCCACTACCTCAACTCATACTTCATCAAAAAAAAAAAATACTGTTATATTGTTATGTTTGTCATGTAGCTCTTTGCACATTTGCACGTGCACTTTGTCTATTGTGTATTTTATGTATAGAATTTGATAGTTTATTTTTAGGTTTACTTAAAAATGTAAAAATGTGTTGTTAATTCATGGTGTTGTATGTATGTAGCACCTTGGTCCTGGAGGAACGTTGTTTCGTTTCACTGTGTACTAACTGCATATGGTTGGAATGACAATAAAAGCCTACTTGACTTGACTTTCCCAGATATGGCTATGACAAAGCCTTGCAAACAATGGTATTTTGCCACTGTTCATCTTGAGAACAGATTTAAAGCATTAATGAATATGGGTGAGGAAAATGTGACTGAATATGGATTGGATCAGCTAACACTGCTACCAACAGGCGCTCAAAGTCGAGCAGGCAGGGGCACTCAGCTCAGAGCGAAACTGAGGTCAGGACTCTGATAATCAGGGACTCCACTATCAGAAACATCAGGAGCAGGACAACAACTTCATGCTGCTTTCCTCAAGCTACCGTCTCTGAGGTGAACAAGGAACTTCAGGAAACATTCTGACGAAGCACAAGACTGCAAATCGAATCATTATCCACGTGGGGAAAAATGGCATTCGGAAAGAGCAGTCAGAACTCCTAAAGAAGGATTTCAGGGAACTCGAAAGACTTGAAGTTCAGTCTTTCATCAGTGGACCACTCCCAGGAAGGGGAACTAACATGTTCTCACAGTTGTTTAGGCTGTGGCTCCAAAGAACCTGCAGTTCAAAAGGAGTCAACTTCGACAACTTCAATCTTTTCTGGGGCCATAGACAACTGTTCAAACTGGATGGTCTCAACTAGGGTTTCTCCGATTGATCGGTCGCCGATCATAATTGGCCGATAATTGCTTTGGGAAGTTTGATCGGCAGTCTCTATAATGGCCGATATAGAAAAGCCGATCAGATGACGCAAAACTTGCGGAACGTTTTTTGCGTGCTGCTAAAATGGCTTCACAGGTCTGGCAATTCTATGTGTTGTGTGATAAAGACAATACATTAGCAATCGGCAACCTGTTTAACAAGCCAATTCCATGAGGTGGGAAGCACCCAAAGCATTTCAACACCACTAACCACATCAGACATTTGAAGGTTAGTCATGTAAAGGAACGAGCAGTTTTCAAAGTTGGCTAGCGCTAATAGAGCAGGAGCTGTCACAGCTGTTGGTAATACCCCTATCTCACCTACGCGTTTTTTGCTCGGTGGCCGTAAGTACAGTTCATCATGATTCACCGCGAGTTTTGACACTGATGTTTAAACATGTTTAATTAATCTAAACATTAATTACACGTTTAATTTTTTGGCGGTCCTTGCAGAACTTCCGGAGACTCGCATCCTACTTGACGGTTATTTAATTTAATTTTATACAATCTACAGGAAAGTTGTATTTGTCAAGCTCTACGCTGTTCCCAGTTACTAATCAAGCTGCTATGTTTTATTTCAATACTTAACTTACATTGTTGTTAGACATAGTTTAATAAATAATGCTATATGATAAGGCTTCAATTAGACCCTGTAATCGGTGATCGGTATCGGTCGATACAGCTTTTAGTGATAGGAAATCGGTGATCGGCCCCAAAAATCCTGATCGGAGCACCCCTAGTCTCCACCCAAACAAACTTGGTGCAAGGGTGCTAAAGGAAAATATCTATTTCTCCCTGCATCATCCTTCAGCAGTGTGTGCCAATCCTCTCAACCTGAATGGCACATGCACACCTGGACAAAGTATGAGCGACTGCAGACAGCTTTTGAGTCGTCACGTGGCTAAAGAATCCCACAAGTCAAGTCAATTTTATTTATATAGCGCTTGTAACAATTGACATTGTCGCAAAGCAGCTTTACACAATAAAAAGAAGTAAGTTTTTATGCAACGTGTATGAATCAAAACAATAAGATTGTCCCTGATGAGCAAGCCGAGGGCGACGGTGGCAAGGAAAAACTCCCTGAGGTGGTAATAGGAAGAAACCTTGAGAGGAACCAGACTCAACAGGGAACCCATCCTCATCTGGGTGATAACGGATAGCAGGGATTGATCAGCATAATAATGTGTAAGACTGGAAGTTCAGTGTAACAGGAGATGTGTTAAAATTAAAATTAAAAGGAGTCCAGTTTGTTCCTGGAGGCTCAGGTAGACTGTAGGGGATTCCAGTCCTGAGCTATCAAACAACTGAAGTCACAGGTCCCCAGAGGATCAATCGATGATAGGACAGTTTTAATGGAAACCATCCCCAGCCACCATACGAATCCAGGCAGACCACACGGGGCATCCATGCGACGAGATCTCCAACCAGAAGCAGGACTCCAGGACGGGTTAGACGGGTCCAGAGGGCAGAGGGGTCTGGATCACTGGCAATTCAGGAGCGAACATGTATAGCTCGACAGAGAGACAGAGAGAGGGAAAGAAGAGAGGGAGAGGGAGAGGGAGAGAGAGAGGAGAGAGAGCAGAAAAAGAGAGAACAGAAAATAAGGAGAGATGGCAGTTAGGTCTGGTCACAGTCAACATGTATAAGGTGAATGTATATTAGTGCAAAGTGCAAGCAGGTACTCCGGCAGGACTAACTATAACAGCATAACTAAAAGGGAGAGCCAGAAGGAAACACAAACATGAGGGGGAACTGAGATGTAAAGCAACCAATCACCTCACTGTCAACAAACCTGAGTGATCAATGAGAGTGGGGAGGACAGCATCTAAACATACCAGTTCACCAGAATACTCTACGTCCATGAGTCCCCCAGATCTGCTCCTTTACCTAAGGTTAATCTATTTACAAAAATGCTTGGCTAAATAAATAGGTTTTTAGCCTAGACTTAAACACTGAGACTGTGTCTGAGTCCGGAACATTAATAGGAAGACTATTCCATAACTTTGGGGCTTTGTAAGAAAAAGCTCCGCCCCCTGCTGTAGTTTTAATAATACATGGTACTGACAGGCAGCCTGCATTCTTTGATCGAAGTAGGCATGGCGGATCGTAAGACACTAACAGTTCACTCAAATACTGCGGCGCAAGACCATTTAGTGCTTTAAATGTCAAAAGTAGTATCTTAAAATCGATGCGAAATTTACAAGTATAGTGACGCAACCCTGATCAGAGGCCCATAGGAGGTCGTTTACTACTTTAACAAGTGCTGTCTCTGTGCTGTGATGAGGCCTAAATCCTGACTGTTACAGTTCATTTATGCTATTTCTGTGTAGATGTGAACATAGCTGCTGCGATACTACCTTTTCCAAAATCTTGGAGATAAAGGGAAGGTTTGATATCGGCCTGTAATTAGAAAGCAGACAGGGGTCAAGGACACTGATAACACCACACAGTCAAAAAAAAACACTGCTCATGGACATTCCGGCCGAGTCCTGCTCACAGAGCTCATCACAGACAGACTGCGACATACTACAGCAGCTTCAAGATAACATTCTGGAAAATAGCTAGGGAATTCAGGACAATATACTAAAGCCACCGGAAATGCCAGAGCCCACCTCACCAGACACATTATCCCTCTCTCCAGCATCTCCACTTCTAAGCTTCTTGAGGAACTGAGTATACTGGGACCAAACTCTCCCATACTTTTGCTGCAAGCCCCCAAATTCCAACTAAAAACAGTGGGCTCCACTACCACCGAGGCCTGTGGCCGCAGCTCATCCTCCACCTCCTGTGAGAGCACTCCGACCACTGCTACAGCGCCAGGGCTCAATCCCCCCCCTCCTATATCTGGTCTAGGTGAATTAAAACAAATGGATAGCAGCTCCTATTGATGTGCTACGATAGCAGTAACATTCACAAATGTTTGCAGAACAAGCGGGAACCCAGTGTGCCTGTAGCTTTCTTTATCTCTGTTTTATCACGTGATAGAAAGCTCAAGGCCTTCTTAAGCCGTATGGCTGACCCATCTAATCTCAGAGCTTTTATGAATCAAACTAAGATTACTGTGGAGACAAAAAGTAATGCCATCAAGTTAGCATTTTTAAATATTCTCTCACAAAAAAATAAATTATTTGGTCACCACTAATCAATGATTTGGTCACCACAAACAAATTGGATTTTATGTTTTTTAATTAAACTTGATTAGACGATATCTGCAGTGCCACAGTAATAAATTAAACAGCCCCTCCTAACTTGACTTTCATGAGTGTCTGCAGAACTGTTAGGAGAGGTGGAGGTGTAGCTGCTCTATTTAAAGATGTACTGTATACCAATGCAAGCAAGTGTCATTTGGTCAGTTTTTGTCTTTTGAATATCTAGGTATTTTGATGAAAGGGGCTCCACACATTCTGTTCATCATTATTTACAGACCTCCAAAATACTCTCCCCTCTCCAGGACCCATCACCTTATCGCGGTGGAGAGGTTTGCGTGCCCTCATGAACCTGGGCGCGGTGTTGTCTAGAGCCATGTGCTCCTGATACGGTCTCCCAAGGCAAATTCCCTGGGCGAGGTCACTCAGGTAGTCAAACAACTCCATGGTGTTGAGGGGCTGTCTTGGTTGACACGCCTCTTCAACATTGCGTGAAAGTCGGGGACAGTGCCTAAGGAGTGACAGACTGGGGTGGTGGTTCCCCTTTTTAAAAAGGGGGACCAGAGGGTGTGTGCCAACTACAGGGGCATTACCCTACTCAGCCTCCCTGGGAAAGTGTACTCTAAGGTGCTGGAAAGGAGGGGTCGGCCGATTGTCGAACCACAGATTGAAGAGGAACAATGTGGTTTTAGTCCTGGTCATAGAATAGTGGACCAGCTTTTTGCTCTTGCAGGAATCCTGGAGGGGGCATGGGAATATGCCCATATAGTCTATATGTGTTTTGTGGATTTGGAGAAGGCATATGATCGCGTCCCTCGGAATTTCCTGTGGGAAGTACTGCGGGAGTATGGCGTGAGGGGGTCACTTCTCAGGGCCATCCTATTCCTTTACACTCAAAGTGAAAGCTGTGTTTGGATTCTCGGCAGTAAGTCAGACTTGTTTCCGCCAGGGCTGTGCTCTATCACCAATCCTTTTTGTGATTTTCATGGACAGGATATCAAGGCACAGCCGTGGAGGAGAGGGTATCCAGTTTGGTGAGCTAAGGATTGCATCGCTGCTTTTTGCAGATGATGTGGTCCTGATGTCATCATCAGTCTGTGACCTGCAGTGCTTGCTGGATCGATTTGCAGCCGAGTGTGAATCGGCGGAGATGAGTGTGGCCATGGATTTCAGCTGGAAGCCAATGGATTGTCTACTCCATGTAGGGACCGAGTCGTTACCCCAAGTGAAGGGTAGAGATTGGCCGGAGAATCGGAACAGCGGGGGCGGTATTGCAGTTGTTTTACCGCACCGTTGTGACGAAAAAAAAAGAGTTGAGCCAAAAGGCAAAGCTCTCAATCTACCGGTCGATCTTCGTTGCAACCCTCACCTATGGTCATGAGCGTTGGGTCATGACCGAAAGGACATGATCACTAATACAAACAGTCGAAATGGGGTTTCTCAGAAGGGTAGCTGGCTTTTCTCTTAGAGATAGGGTGAGAAGCTTAGTTATCCGTGAAAAGCTCGGAGTAGAGTTGTGGAAAGGAGTCAGTTGAGGTGGTTCGGGCATCTAGTAACGATGTCACCAGGACGCCTTCCTATGGAGGTGTTCTTGGCACGTCCAGCTGGGAGGAAACCACGGGGCAGACCAAGGACTAGATGGAGAGATTATATCTCCACACTGGCCTGGGAACGCCTCGGGATTCCCCAGTCAGAGTTAGCTGATGTGGCTGGTGAAAGGGAAGTTTGGGGTTCCCTGTTGGAACTGCTACCCCCGTGACCCGATTTTGGATAAGCAGTTGAAGATGGATGGATACTCTCCAGACTTTATTGAAGAGTTCATGGAATTGCTATCAATAATTTCCTCAGAGTTTGACTGTTTTGCCATAGCAGGGGACTGTAATATTCACATTGACAATGCAGCGATCAATATTACAAAATAAATGATAAGTGTTTTAAATACGTTTGACCTGATTCAGCATGTTCACAGGCCCACACACACTCTAGACTCATCAGTAAGGGGCTAAACATCTCATCCATTGTTATAAAGGACATAGCAATGTCTGATCACTTCATTATTCTCTTTGATATAGAGAATCTGTTACCACTGAATCTAGATCTGTTACCACTGAATCTAGATCTGTGTCTGTCAGAAAAAGAAGCATTATTGAGAACACAAGTGCACCATTTATGAAGGCTATATCCTTAATGCCAATCATTTCTGCAGACTCTGTTGATCTTCTTGATTCCTTTTACTCAAAAGTTAAGAATGTTATTGATATTGATCCAGAAAAGTTTTTTTTAGCTCTGGAGCGGCTGCTGCGTGTTACTGTGGCGTCTCCATCTTGGATCCAGAGGCATGGGAAAAGCATCTCTCCCCGTTCTGCTCAATAATTGGGTATGTACAAAATATGCAGAAAAAATTCAAGGTGTGCTGATCATACACCAACATCTGTTTCTTCAGTACTTGGATTAATCTCTCCCTTCCCTCCCCCCACAAAAAACAAAACAAAACTTCCCAACAGTGTTTGACTGATGGTACTTAATTAGTGACCTAGTAACCCAGTTTAAGGATCTTATGATGGGAAACTTGAGCACTTTTGTAAGTCGCTCTGGATAATATATAATATAATTAATTTATAAGTAAATTGAACCAGTCTCAGCTCTGGCAACTCTGTCTCTGGACAAACGGGTACGATAGCTCATCCAGCGAAGAGAGGATCTGACCCTAGCCCAGGTACAGGAGATAAAAGAACTAATCGATCAGAACTAGGCAAGGCAAGGCAAGTTTATTTGTATAGCACATTTCAAACACAATGGTAATTCAAAGTGCTTTACATAAAAGAGAAGAAAATAATTATAAAATGCAATAGAAAGCAATGGCAATAAACTTAAGAAAAATAATAATAAAAAAAATAAAAATGTAAAATCTGATTAAAGATACAAATAATGAAACTTTTCAAACTAATTAAAATTTGATTTAAAATCAAAATAAAACAGTTAAAAATATTGGATAAACATAAAATAATGCAGTCAGTTCGGACGTAGCACAGCGCTCATTCAATGAATGCATAGCTAAACAAATGAGTTGTAAGTCTAGATTTAAATGTGACTAGTGTTTTTGCACATCTGATCTCTTCTGGAAGCTGGTTCCAACTGCGGGCAGCATAAGAACTAGAAGCGGACTCCCCTTGTTTTGTGTGAACACTTGGTATTTCTAACTGACTTGATCCTAATGAACTAGTGTTTTCTCCCTGGAGCCGGGACACACATAATCCAGTACAACATCAAAACCTTGCACTGTAATATGCCAGCACGCCTATAGAGTTCCTGAAGTTGACAATTCCCTGGTCCAGCCTACATCGTGGTGGTACCCAAACCTGACAGGTCCAAAGGGGTAGCATCAGGTGGCACTCACCCTGGAGGCAATTGAGAAAACATTGTTTGGTACAGAGCATGGCTACTGGCAATACAGAGTTTTTCCTTCCGGGTTACACGGAGCCCCAACATCATGTTCCATGAAAACATTACCCCTATCCTACGGCATATCTAAACAATGTCATCTTTACTCTGGCAGCTGGGGTGACCATGTCTTCCATCCCACAACAGGTGCTCGAAGAACTCAAAAAATCCGGTCTTACCGCCAGCCAACCCAAACAAGTGCCAACTCAGCTTAAAAGAGGCACAATATCTGGGATGTCGCATCAGGCGAGGACTGCTTAAGCCACAAGAAAAAAAGGTAGAAGAGGTACACAATTATCCACAACCACAAGAATTTTTGGGGTTAGCTGTATATTATAGATGCTTTTCCTCTGTCTCATCCCTCTCTTAGAACTGCTTCAGAAAAGACAGCCAGAGAAGATAAAGTGGTCGGAAGAGCTACTGAACCGCAACGAGCTTCCCCATGCTTTGCAACCAAGATTTCAGTAAACAGTTCATCCTACACAGAGGTCTCAGAAACAGGTCTCGGGGTGCTAATTGAGAAAGAGGAGCACCCAGTCCTGTACGTGAGCAGGATGACTTTATAGCCATTAAGTGGGCTATAACAAAACGGAGTTATTACCTAACAGGGGGACACTTTGTTCTGGCTACAGATCAAGGCCCTATGATGGATGGTGAGGGTGAGGGACACCACATTACACACTGTTTAGTATCTCATTAAATAGAATGAGATTGAATAGACCGGCATGAAATTCTTGTCATAATCAGAGAGATGATAATTTAGGAGTAAATTGCAGTGGCCTCTTATTTTTGATAAAGATCTGGAAAAAAAACCTTGCAATTTACTCCAGAATAATTCTGGAATGTCATCAAGAGGAAGATGGATGGTCACAAACCACTAAGCAAAACCGAGCTGTTGTTTTGCAAAAAGAGTGGTATAAAGTTACCCAACAGCAATGTGAAAAACTGGTGGAGAGCATGCCAAAATGCATGAAAGCTGGAATTGAAAATCAGGGGTATTCCGCCATATACTGATTTCTTAATGTTATTTAGCGAAAGCATTAACACAATTTGTTTATTCAAGTTACTAAAGCTCTGCAAAGTTTACACATTTCACATTACCATAAACCTACAGTATTTCTACTGGAATGTTTATTGACTGCTTATTAAACTAATGTTTAGTGACTATAGCATAGTTTTTGTCTGGTCCACAAAAAGGGCAATTTCTTTAAATAGGTTTTTGTTTTGCTCTACACATGTACATCGATTACAAAACACAATACAAATATTTATTAATTCACTCACTCATCATCTATACCGTTTTCCTGCACAGGGCCGCAGGGGGACTGGGGTCAGGAGACATTGGGCACAAGGCAATGCACACTCAATGGGAGATGCAATGGGTTCCAATCCATTGCAGGACGAGCTCACACACACACACACACACACACACACACACACACACACACACACACACACATTTGGGGAAGCCAAATTAGTACCCAGAGGAAACCCGCCAAGCACAAGGAGAACATGCAAATCTCCTCACACACAGAACCAGGGCAGAAATCCAACCCTTAACACTGGCGGTGCAAAGCCACATGGGTAACCACTAGGGCACTGTGCCACCAAAAATACTTAGCATTTTTTAAATATCTCACTGTACATGAAGCATAACAGTTACAGTAGGTCAAAACTTTCACATCAGCAGGCCAGACAGAGCACTAGGTCTGATTGTATAAACCAGCAGAGAAATCAAAATGCAGAATGTAAAATGACAGACGAAGATTGAAAGTGAATAAAAAGTATTCTTTAGGGGCTTATTTGAATCTTGATTTCAGTCTATAAAATAACAATTTATAGTTTGTCTTAAAATAAACAATTGCTGTTGTTACTTAATTACCTACTGCCATGTTTGTTGTTTCATAATTTAGAAAAAAAAGTCCAGTATTGTTCTAGAACATAAAAAACTAAAAAAAATATTTATTTTTTTTGCAGACATAAATAGCTGTTGCAGTGACTCAGCAGTCCATGACAACAATGACGCACATTCTATTAATCAGGAATTAGGGAAAGTTCTAACTGGTTATGCAGCACCTGTTTTAGTTCTTATCGTTTCATCTTGCGGTCACCTCAGTTTAAGCAGTTTATCATGTGAACACAGTTGTGTTTTTGTTATTTTTATTTAATTCGTTTTCTTTGTTTGCTATATTTTGTATTGTAAAGCTTGCGGCTCACACTAAATGTCTTTTAATATTGTGTAACACCTTTAGTGTCATTAAAACAGATCTATGGACATAATTAATTTAATAACTTTATAACCACGTGTGGATTTTAGTTCCCTAAATTAACAACATTTTCAGGTCTACATGTTTAAGTGAATTATAAAATAGATAATTTGCTAAACAAGAATTAATACAGGAAGTATTTATGAAGTATCTGCTCAGGAATTGTAAATAAACTATATTTATGTATATTATATACACTGGTAGTCAAAAGTTAGGACGACCTTATAACCAGAAGGTAGTTCTTAATTTTTTAATTAATTTCTACATTGCAAAACAATTCTGATGGCGTTTATCTAAAACACAAATCTCCTCTGAACAGTTGATATTGAGATGTATAACTGCTACTTCTGCTCTGTTAAGCTTCATAACGGCTCTAATCTGAGGTGCTGGTTGTTAATCGGTGAACTAAATGTGAACGTCTCCTCTGCAGCAGTAAGTTTTGGTCTCGCTTTCCTGGGAAGGTCTTCATGAGAGACAGTTTCATCATGGTCCTTGATTTTGGATTTTGCAAACCCACCTGACACAATAATGTTCTTTCAAGAACTGTACCAGAACAGCTGACATTCATGTTTTAAAATAACAATTGTTGTTTGTACTTATCTAAGGTTGTTTTGTTTCATAAGTTTGAAAAAAAAAATCAGTATTGTGCTAAACCAAATTAGAAAGTGAACAAACTTTTGTTGCTGTACTGTATATAGTAGGTGTGTTGGGTGGACGCAGCCTAATTAATGCATAACATAAAAAAAACATCTTATCAACAGGAAATACATTTATGAAATTTATGAAAGGTTATCATGCTATAATTCACTGTATATTCCATCATGATACGTCCTGGAGCTGATATCCGGCACGGTTCTTTATTCAGTTGCGTTTTGACCTCAGTCCCATAGTGCATTGCGCATTAGCTTTAACCTTGCAAAATACAGGAGAAAGGGAGTAGTCAACAGGAAATATATTTCTGAAATATTTTCCTGCTCTGACCTTTTTTTTTAACGACATAAATAGCTTTCACAGTGACTCAGCAGTCCATGAAGGCAATGACGCACATTCTATTGGTCAGGGATTAGGGAAAGTTCTAACTGGTTATGCAGCACCTGCTTTAGTTCCTATCATTTAATCTTGCTGTCATCTCAGTTTATGCATAGTTGTTCATGTGAGCAAAAATATGTTTTTGTATTATTTTCCGGATTTAGGAGTTTATTTCCCTATTTTGTGCATATGTGTTTTCTATTGCTTGTATCGTGAAGCTTGTAGCTCACACTCAATGCATTTTCCTTTTGATTTGCTTTACAGAATAAAAACCGTTAAGTGAACACTTTGTGTAACAGCTTTAGTGTCTACTACGGTACGGTGGCCCAGAAGGGCGAATCATCTTTCCTGTACACGTGTATGATTTTTCCCTCGCAAATATATGATTTTTCCCATTTGCGTACAACTTCTTTTTTCCCGTGTGAGAACTCTCTTTCTCCTGTATTTCCCTCTGGAATTAATAAAGTTCTTTGAATCTTGAGTCTTGAATTGTTAGCAACAGTTATCTCTTTCAGAAAGCTAGCGCTTAGCATAATGATATTAACTTGCTTATAGATCCATATTTGGACAGGCATTTTACACAAACAATGCAGATAATTGTTTACATCACGTATAAGTGTCCAAATATACTATTATATTAATATACATTAATGAACAAGCTAGTTTCCCTATGCTAAGCGCTAGCGGTTAGCATTGTGTTATTAGCTTGCTTATAACTCCATATGTGGATGTATATTACAGAGACGCCATGGAGCTGATGGTTTACATCAGTGTTTAATGVTCTAAATGAGACTTTTATTCCTTTATATCACTGCCATTTACACTCGGCAAACACTCYAATAGCATTAGCACTGCTACAAAGTTATCATTAGTGCCTAAAACAGTAACATCCGATTAATTTTATATATTAAACATTACCTGGTAAGTGTGTCCAGTTGTAAATTTAGTGAGAATTATAAGGTTATCACGCTATAATTCACTGTATATTCATCATGATAAGTCCTGGAGCTGAATCCGGCACGGTTCTTACCTCAGTTGGGTTTTGACCTCAGTCCCATAATCCTTTGCGCATTAGCGTTAGCTTTGAGTCATTTTAGTGATTTGGTTCTTTGAATCTCGTTCATCAAAATGAACGAATCTTTTCTTTAGTTATTTAGTTCATTTCATTTTTTCAATAAGAAATAAAATAAAATGTCAAATTTTCAATAAACAGACCCTCAACACGTCTACATACACAAATTTAGGCTATCGATCCAGTAAGTAAAATATTACAATGCAGCTAAACAGAATCATAAACAGAATGAGCAGCTCACCATCATATCATCTACTCCGAGTCGTTCGTTCTTTTGAATCTATTGCACTGCATAGCGTCTATGTGAGTCACGTGGCAAAAGAACGAACGACTCGGACTTGGAAGACTCATTGTGGAGAACCGTTCAATTCTGTTTCCTGTACAGAACCTACGGAGGTGTTGTGATGATTTGCGCCTGTGCGCATGTTCAGAAAATGAACGGATCACTCTCTGAGATACTCGTTTTTCTGAGTCACGTTAAAGATTCGTTCAAAAAGAACGAATAGTTCATGAGCGACCAATCACTAAAAGAGAGTTCTCATATGGGAAAAAGTAGTTGCGCATGAATGGGAAAAATCGTACACATATACAGGAAAGATGACTTGCCCTTCTGGGCCACCGTAGTGTCAACAGATCTATGGACATAACTGATCATTTAATAACTTCATAACTATGTGTAGATTTGATTTTCCTAAATAAGCAACATTTTCAAATCCGCATGGATAAGTGAATTTGTTAAACACGAATTAATACATGATGTATTTATTAAATATCTTCTCAGAAATCATAAATAAATTATAATTGTGTATATTATATAAACTACTAGTCAAGTTTTGACACCCCTTATAACTCCATGGTCGTTCCTCCGTTTTTATTTCTTTCTACACTGTAAAACAATGCTGAAGGCATCCAAGGCATCCAAAATGTGCGATAATCTCCTTACAGTTGGTATTGAGTTGTGTCTGCTACTTAAGGCCCTAATCTGAGGTGCTGTTTGGTAATTTGGGACTTGATGGATGTTTTATTTTTATTTTTTTATTTTTTTATCCACAATGTCCAAGCAGAAGCACACCTTGTGATCCTAGTGATAGATGGCGGTCCTCACGCCTGTATGCACGGCAGTTTGCATCTCAAATGAATGAAATGTACAGTAACACACACACATAACAATACAATATATCTGAGCTTAAAACAAGAATAGGGATTGAGACATCATACAAGAGCCTAAAGTAAGTTTTATATATAATGCAGATGATCTTATTTAGACTCAACTGTTGGAACTTCCCTGTGAGCTCATCCCAACTTGTGAATGTTATATGTACACAAAACAATATTTATTGCTGTGGTGTAATGAAGTAAAATGGGAACATTTTGCCCACAGCCACCAAAGGTGTTGTTGTAGCGAGAGGGAAAAAAGCAGCATTATTTGAAAGAACATCTTGCCTGATAAGCATGCTGAAGCATCCTTTTTGGTTTAAGCGAGTGAGCAGCACATGTTATATACTGTACATATGGAGTATATGTATATAATATACTTTACATATGCATGAAGAATGCATTATAGTAAGTATCAGCTAATTGTTCAAGCAAACGTGACACAGTGAGTAAAAAAAAACTGTGGCTGAAAAGATCTAAAACACAACTTAAAATTTAATTCAGAAAAAAAGACAAGCTGAAGCCTTTGACTAGGATTTAATATCTGTGTGTGGATTTTAAACATGCAACTGAGAACTAAATGTACGAGAAAGATTCATTAAACACAGTTTTAACACACAGATTACACTTGAATTCAACACTGAGGATTTTTTTCTGTGGTTAGCACTGGTGTCTTGCACCTCCAAGGTCTGGGCTTGATTCCTGTCTCGGGTCTGAGTGCATGGAGTTTGAATGTTTGAACTCATACAGTAGTAAACGTTATGTCTACAGATGAACATGGAATTAACCTAGTTGAATTTTTTTTCCAAGGGTTTTTATTACTGTAAATACAATTTAATATGTAACATGTACAAACTATTATTATTATTATTATTATTATTATTATTATTATTATGAGTAGCAGTAGATTTCTTTTTTTATTTATAATAAACTAACAAGCATACAAGCGTAGGTCCCTAAACCTAAAAAAAAAAAAAAGATCAGGCAAACAAAACACACACGGCAAGGTCAGAATGCTAACCAGGTAAATTTCAGACTAACAATACAGCCTGGGCTGGACAAAAGTTCAAATGAATAACAGTCACCAGGTCAAAAGTCAACAAATAGAAGGCTTATGAACAAACTGGTGGGAATGAAATGCTGCCTCACAAATTTGTTAACGAAAAAAGTTTTCATATAGAGTGAAACCTCTTATAAAACTCTCAATTGTATTTTTTTTTTTTATCAGAATGGTGCCAGTTAAAACTCAAGGGGTAAAGGAGCGTGCATGCTGGGAGTTGGGAGTTCCCAAGTGCCATGTTTATAGTCAGTGTTACTGTATGTTCTGGAGATTCTAAAGTTCTAAAGTTAAAGACTGACCGCATCATGTTGGTGACAGCGGACCATTGCATGCATACTTAAAGAAAGAAAAATGCATAATTTCTTACACATAATTAATTGACTTTATAAAATATTTGTGTTTATTTGTTTGTTCTTACCCAGTGACTTTAATAGATTCTAAATTATTGAAATTCTGTTTAAAACAATAAAGATTTTTTCCTTATCAAAGACGTAGACGACAGAACAAATCAAATAGACAAAAAACTAATCTGGTTTATTTAAAAAAAAAATACACAATAGGAGTCACTGTTATCATACTTCAAAAACACACAATCATGTGATAATGACCTGGTTTAATATCGCCGTCACTGTGATTCAGCACAGAAACGCCTGAGCATGGGTGCACAGGGCAGAATGTAAAGGTGTAGCCAAGGAGGAAGTAACAGAGCAGAGCTATTTAACTGATGTGACACACACACATACACTGCATGAGGATTAACAGACACACACAGATCAGGTGAAACGCTCCGGATGAATCAGCAGAAAGACACACCGTGGTCTCATTAGCTCACAGCTTTTAATACTCCGTCTGCTGACATGGTGCTCTCAGACACAACACTGCTCAAGTGTTACCATGGTCACTATGGGCAACAGCCTGTGTGTGTGTGTGTGTGTGTGTGTGTGTGTGTGTGTGTGTGTATGTGTGTGTGTCCTACATGGGTCATGGCCGAGTAAATCAAGACATGCTTTTACATCAGTTTAATGATAAAGCCGATCTTCATGGTCGCCTTGTCCTTCTTTTTTCATTTTGGTCCCATGGCAAGACCAGTGATGTTGGGGAAACCTGAGCTGTGGGGTCACTCATGCAGCTACGAATTATTCTAACAGACACACAGTACACACACACACACACACACACACACACACACATACACACACGCACACACACACACACACAAATAAACAATAATTAATAATTAAATTCATGCCTTTGCAGTTCCACAGGCTCTGATGACTCCAGAATTACGGTCAAGGTTAGTGACCTAATCCGTTCTTCTCAAACTTTTTAAATAAATATGTTTACATAGTATTTATTTCTGTATTGCACTATATTTTTATGCTAGTAAGTGGTGTTAAAAACCATGCATAGCTAAACGTGATTCTGTAAAGAATCATCGTTGAGATATAAACTGTTTTCCATTGTTATTGTTTTATAAGCTCATGTTTGTTTCAGTCTGTTTTTCTCAAAGTTTTGTGCTTTTCCTCTCTGGGTTTATTTTCAATATGGTTTCTATAGCATGACAATCTCCACTGTTGTGGTCCAAGAGAGCCTGTGATGACACTGAGAATTGTATAATAATAATAATAATAATAATAATAATAATTATTATTATTATTATTATTATTATCCATAAAGGTAACTAGCATCCGACAGGAAGGCTGGTTACAGTGTGAATCCCAGACTTCTTGTACATATTCTGTATTTTGGTTGTTTTGGGTTGGATGGTTTTTTAAGTGACATAATGTATATCTGATTACTTAATATTTGTACAAAAAATGTACAAAAAAGTGTTCCTGTATAATAAGAAAGCCAGCAAATACATGCAGTATGCACTTGCAGTTGCATTCAAGGTCAGCCACTGAATCGACACATACTGTACAGTACAGTAACTTTACACTATATACTGTACAGAAGTCTGACTATGTCAATCTATGAATTTCACCAAAGAAAATGTTTCCCTCAAACCAGTACCTACAGAATAAACACAAAGGCGTTAGAAGACACAAGATCCTGCAACAAGCTTTCCACGATCACAATTGTTTAAACATCCACACGCAATAACCCAAGGGTCAAACTTAATGATCTACAAAGACAAGAGAAAAGCACCACATAGAAGACTAAAAAAAGAACTGAAACAAAACTTTCATACATGCGTAGGTCAAAATCTAATTAAAAAATAATTAATAAAAAAGCCTGTGTGGCGTAAATGGAGTTAAGTCAAGCCAGAGTTAGGAAAAGTACATTATGCATTTTTCCGCATAAAAGTATGTACTGTATGTCCATTGAACTATTTTGTGATGTTACAACCACAAACATAAATGTATTTTATTGAGATTTTATGTGATGCAAACATACAAACATAACGCGGCAGATAAATGTGGATTTGTATTCAGTCATTACTTTATAAAACAACTTTTTGCTGCAGTTACAGCTGCACGTCTTTTGGTTCATGTCTGTAACAGCTTTGCAGATCTACAGAGTGACATTCTTATCCAGATTCTCATTTGGATTTGACAGATCCAGTCTTAAACATAAATATGCGTTGATCTAAAGCATTCCATTGTAACTCTGGCCTCATGTTCAGGGTCATTGCCCTGCTGAAAGGTCAACCTCCGCCCCACTCTCAAGTCTTCTGCAGACTCTAATAGGTTTTCTTGTAACATTCCCCGGTATTTGGCTCCATCAAACTTTCCATCAACTCTGACCAGTGTCCCTGTCTCTGCTGGAGAAAAACCTCCACAGAACATGATGCTGCCACCTACCACCATGCACAGTCTTAGTTTTCTACCACACGTAGCGTTTTGGATCTAGGACAAAAATGGACATTTCGGTCTCATCTGACCAGAGCACCTTCTTTCACTTGTTTGCTGTGTCCCCAACATGGTTTGTTGCAAACTGCAAAATGAACTGGAAAACTGCACTTCTTATGGCTTTCTTTTAACAATGGTTTTCTTCTTGCCTTCTCCTTTTCCTTTCTAACCCGATCCTCTGCATCCTCTTCTCTCACACCAACTAACTTCATGTCCTTTCTCGCTGCATCCATAAATCTCCTCTTTGGTCTTCCCAACAGAAAACAATGGTTTTCTTCTTGCCACTCTTCTATAAAGGCCAGATTTGCTGAGTGCATGACGAATAGTTGTCCGGTGGACAGATTCTCCCACCTGAGCTGTGGATCTCTGCAGCTCTTCCAGTGTTACAATGGACCTTTTGGATGCTTCTCTGATTAATGCTCATTAACTGGATGACCATGTCTTGGTAGGTTTGCAGTTATGCCATACAGTACTCTTTCCATTTCTCTATGATGGATTGTGTTTACTAATTAGATGACTTCTGAGCCCGCATGTAGTAAACATCTCAAAATCACCCACAGGTATCAGGCCCAAAGGTCATTTAGGACTGAAAATATTTCTACCTCAGAGTAGAAACGTATAGTTTCATGACTCACTGCATGACATTATACTGTTTAAAGCCCCTACAATAGAGCTGTGTAAGGACCGAATGATTTGGATAAGAAAGTGAGACTGGAGAGATAGCATTTTGCTCGCGGAGGAGGGAATAAATGTAAAGGAATAATTAAAGCAAAATCCTGCGCTACTCTTACATCTAAAGTTAAAGAGTGAATGGAGGCGATTTGTGGAAGCATCAGCGCTACCAGTCAGTTTGCCGCAGGAGTGTGATGAAATGATGCAGTGCGGCTTACGACGGAGAATCTACACTAAACAGTTGTGTACACTTCATTTAATTAAAGCATATCAAATGTATATATAAATATAATTATTTTAATGTGCATGCCATGGATAATGGCCACGACTTCATGAATGCAGCTTGTTTTCTTTATGGATTTCACAGTGCGTGGTAGGAAACGTATGGATCTGCACGTGATCCACAGTGCTGTAAGAGTAAAGTTTAAATGATTATTTTTGACAATGTCGCCTGTTTCACTATTTCAAAGATTCATCTGTTACTATAACAACGTACAGTATCAGTGACCTGCGGAGACAGCATATACTGTAAGACGTTCATTAATCTACCAGTTCTATATCACATGTGGTGTGTTTAAAAAAAAGTATGTTTTTGTTACTAAAACGTTTCTTCTCCATGCGTCTCTGTCTGAACACCATTTCCTTGCTACTCCTAACCAGTTAGGACACCTCTGGAGCGCTCTTACATTTTGACAAATTTCCTTTTGAAAAGACTCTTATTCCTACTTCTGAAGAAAGGACCAAAATGCCGTCATTCTAAAAAATTTTGGCCTCTTGAGTAGGATAGAGTCGGATGATTTCCTACCCTAAGATGTTTAGAAACACAGGCCCTTAAGACATTTTGGTTCCCCTGAATTTTAGTTGTGGGTATCAGAGTAAAGGGACTTATGTGTAAAAGAAAAAAAAAATCCTTCTCAATTATGTGATACTTTGTGTTGATCTATCACACAAAATCACAGATATAATACTGTATATGTACATTTGTGGCTGTAATGTGACAAAAGGTGGAAAAGTTCAAGGGGTATGAATTCTTTTTCAAGGCACTGTAAAATCAGGTTTAGATAAACCCCATGTTGGAAAACTAACCAAAGCAGCGGTGTTCTTGCAGTGTGAAAAAAAAGCAGTTTTCTGTAAATCTTTAACTGAGCTGTTACGCACCAACCCAGGCCAATGGTCCCTACAATATATTCAACATTTTCATTTCATTAAAAATGGGACAATAAAGTGAATAAAATTAGCTATAATAAAATAACTCACTCACACACTCACTCACTCATCTCCCATACCGCTGTATCCTGTATTCAGGGTCGCGGGGAGACTGGAGCCAATCCCAGGAGACTTAGGGCACGAGGCAGAGTGCCAATCCATAGCAGGGCATAATAAAATAACTATTTAAACATAATAATAGGCTACATCTAAATTGTATCTTTATTTGTTTACTACATACATCAATATAAAATGACATCACAGAGGTATACGTGAACATGAGTTGTTCCATGAGACACTCGAAAAATAGCAAGTGCTTGAAGACCCTACAAAGTTAATTTATTCAATCTGAATAAGAGAGCTAAACAAAGGAGGAAAAGAAACTCCCATAGCTGCAACAATACCGCAAAGTAAGACAGGCAGAAAACCAGGTGGTGACTTGTTATGAGAATGTGATTGAAATCAAAATGGCACATTGTTAGAGTTCCTTGTCAGGAGATTGCCTGTGGATAAAAAAATAAATAAAAAAAGAAAAGAAAATGGCCACACACCACACAGGGATGCCACATATATCTGTTCTGCTACATTCATGTTGAGTGACCTCTGGGTGTTGTGATTATTTATTGATATCTTTAGTATTGGGAGTATTTATTTAGTTGACACTGAGTCATTATTGGCCGATGTTCTGGATGCACCTTTGGTGTTGGTGATGGGTTAGTCGTTTTGGGGCATTTGCTCTGTGGTGCTGCTCTCAGCGCTTTTTGAGTATTGTACTGGATGGATGCTTAATGCTGGGCTGAATGGTGCTTGTTTTAGTTGTTTTTTTTTAATGTTGGGCTGGGAGGTCCTTGCGCATTGTGATTATTGGATTATTCTGGGCGGATCTTTGTGTTTCTGGGTGCTGCTCTGTGGTTTTTGAGTATTGGACAGGATGTTTATTGAATGTTCACCTGATTTGTGCTTGGTTTTTGGCTAAGCTGTTTTTAAAGCTGTTAAACAGTACGTGGTTCATTTGTGTCAAACACCTTTAAAGAACGTCCACAGAGAAATGTTCTTGGCTCATATCCTGTGTTTGACCTCTAGGACTGTACACATTGTTTCGCTCATGTTTGGACATTTTTTACAACGAGTATTAACTGCACTCAGCTCTAACTTATTCTGTATAACTGAACATCTCTTCTTTTCAAATCTATTTTACTAGCAATCTTGCACATATTGTAAACCTTTTTTTACATTTGTATAATTATATAATTTTATTTCAATACTCTATTTCCCCTTTTAAATTTTAGGTCACAAATATCATATAAGCATTTCACTGAGTATCATACTGGGTGTAGCTTTGTATGTGACAAATTGAATTGAACAATAAGAAAACAAGGAGCAGAGACCGGGCGAAATCACAAGTTATTATCAGAATTAGGCAGCACACAAGAGATTACTGAACAAACTGAGATAACTACTCGTGCCTCTAACCATAATGGACCTGCCTGAGAGTTTCAGTAAAAAAATGCTCATTATTATAGATAATTAGATGACTACTGCTAAAACGTTTAAACAAATAAAGTATGTGGTGAAAAAGCTTTGCATTTTTGCCAGGTGAGGCTCCGCCCACTGTAGAAGAGGAATGTTTAGTCAGTTTAAGGCTCAGTATCTGGCAGCTGTAACCCTATACACGTCTCCTCAAAGCCACACCTGCCTCATAGCCAAGGTGAGTCTGCTCTTACTCTAACAAGCTAATGTAATACTGCAATGTCCAATATGAACTGCATTTAGTTTCATGCTGTTTACATTTATTTATTTATTTATTTATTTATTTATTTATTTATTCTAATGCATTTGCTTTTTTTCTAATTCATTTCAACCTCAGCAATGTTCTCTCTCTCTCTTTATTTACATATCTCTCTGTCAGGATGAAGCAGCTATGATGCTCTTCCTTATTTTCTTCTTTACTAGTGATGCTCACAATTAACTGCAATTACATCAGAAAACGTTTTTTGTTGGTTATTAAAAAATGAAAAATAAAAGTTCTACTTAAAACAAAACTCAGCTCTTCTTGAACAAGAACTAAAGATCTGTCACTGGACATTGTTGCCCTGACAGAATCACATGTGATGGTCTGCGTGATGAGACACTACCACATGACTGTCAGTGTGAGCTTGGACAGCCACAATCTCTCAATTTAGAGATAATTTTAGAGATATTTAGAGATTTATTTTGTTTGCCATAAGAGCCATTAAATAAGAGATGTAAATTTTGTGCAATATCTCCGTCCAAAAAAAAAATAATTCCTGAGATTTAATCATAAAGCCTGTTGTATTTGTATTCTTGACTAAACTTAACCTTTCCCCATCCGGTCACTGGCTGGGGAAATGAAAATAAAAATTTTGCGCCTTTTTGATCAGTATAAATAAATGAACAACTTTAGCATTTTTAATCTGTATAAAGACCAGCCAGGACACTGTTGGGTTGATGAGCAGGATTAATGAACAGCAAACAAGCCACACGTCTCCACAATGATATTAGGACAGAAATAAAACAATAAGCACAATTCACGTCTTTTTTTTTTAACCTTAGTTTCTTTGACACAGGATTACAGTTAATGTACAGTTCAATTCTTACTCAGGAAGATACTCTATCTTTAGATTGCATTGATGCAAACTGTGTAACCCAAATAAGGACGGGTTGCCTTTTAGATCTGGTTTCTCTCAAGCTTTCTTTCTTATGTTGTCTCAGGAAGCGTTTCCCTGGCATTGAGCCAGCTCTGAATACCATCAGGTAGACAGGTAATGAACATTCAAAACTTTGAATAACAAGCAGGGAAAACGTCTTAAAAGACAAATGCATCGGCATACAAATGAAATCTGTTCTGTAGCCGTATAAATCAAAACACATTCTCCCATAGAAAATAATGAAGATAATCAGATAAATATATTACTAATATTACCAATTGTTAACACTATAATTACATTTCTGCATATGAATACAATCAAAACATTTAGAAAAGACGTGCCAATGAAGTAAAATATGAAATATATATATATATATATATAAATAAAAAAGGCTTTATCTGTACATGGGTCAGAATTCTTTCAATGACATCTTTACGTTTCATGCATTGGAGGACCCGAGAAATTATGGCGTTATATTCCTGCCACAATTCTGAGCGCGCAGTTTGACATTTTGAGAGCAGACAAAGCACTCTATGCACGTGCAGTGTCTCCCCTGTGCTCTCAACAGTTCGATTCTGCGTGCAACGTTTATTCTCTGTGCACGCTCAACTTTGTCCAGTGTTTCAAAACTGCCACAAAACCAGCCAATCACAGACTTCCACACACGGCTTCTGATTGACTCCTATATACCTAACAGGTTGTGACTAGGCTGCTGGTTGTCCCGCTGTTGAATAAGGAGCCTCCTGAAAGCGCTTAACAGGGCATTTTGTGTTTTCATGTGGACAAAGACATTTTTAAACCCTAGGTCGTGTGGACGGACTTGTTTTTAAAAACGAAGAAGAAAAAATATCAGGCTACATGTGCACATGACCTCAGGTCAGGACTTTGACTAGACCACTCCAGGGGTCGCGATCTTCATTTCGTTTTTCTTCAGCCATTCAGAAGTGGACTTGCTGGTGTACTTTAGATCATTTTCCTGCTGTAGAAACCAACTTCACTTCAGCTTGAGGTCACAAACAGATGGCCAGACATTCTCCTTCAAGATATTTTGGTAGACAGTGGAAATCATGGTCCCATTTATCACAGCAAGTCTTCCAGGTCCTGAAGCAGCAAAACAGCCCCAAATCATCACACTACCACAACCATATTTTACTGTTGGTATAATGTTTTTTTTTGTTTGTTGTTTTTTTCTGAAATGCGATATTACTTTTATGCCACACATAATGGGACACACACATTCCAAAAAGTTTAACGTTTGTCTCATCAGTCCACAAAGTATTTTCCCAAAAGTCTTGGGAATCAAAATGTTTTCTGACAAAACTGAGACAAGCCTTTATGTTCATTTTGCTCAGCAGTCATGAGTCATGAACACTCACATTGACTGAGGCAAGTGAGGCCTGCAGTATTTTGAATGTTGTTGTGAGGTCTTTCATGACCTCTTGGATGAGTTCTCGCTGACCTCTTGGGGTCGGCTGGCCACTTCTGGGAAGGTTCTCTACTGTTCCATGTTTTTGCCATTTGTACTGTAGATAATGGCTCTCACTGTGGTTCGCTGCAGTTATAAAGCTTTAGAAATGTCTTTATATTCTTTTCAGACTGATCTGAAGATTTGAATCTCGGAATGATGTCTAGCTTTTGAGGATCTTTTGACCTACTTCATTTTGTCAAACAGGAACTATTTAAGTAATTTCTTAATTGCGAACATACTGTATCAGGCCTGGCAGTGGCTAGAGATATTGAACTCAGGTATGATAAACCAAAGTTAAATTGTGGGAGGCGCAAACACTTTTTCACACAGGGCTATGTACTGTAGTTTGGGATTGTTTTCCCTTAATAATAAAATCCTTAATTTAAAAATTGTATGATGTGTTTACTTGTGTTATCTTTGACTAATATTTACATTTTTAAAATATTAAAGTGTGACAAACATGCAAAAAAATAAGAAGTCAATAAGAGGACAAACACTTTTTCACAGGTTTGGAACTTTGGAGTTGGGTTCAGCTCAGTTTAATTCGCTTTTATGCCAAGCCAATATTCTTGCAAAATTTCAGTTCTTAAGGTAAAACTTTGTAAGGCACACACTCGTATAAGGCCATTCGTATGCTAAGGTAGCACTGTATTTTTCTTTAGTAATACTGTAGCCATCAAGAAGGAATAGCTAACCTGTCAAACTTGGTAAAATCTGTCAAACCTGGGAAGTTTTTCAAAACCTATTCCTTTGTAAATAATCATGTTGCTGCTGCTTAATCCTGATCCTCTATATTTGCCTGTTTTTGTAGATGAGATTGATTCTTCTGCTCCTGGGGTGTGTGTGGGTGTGTGAAAGTTACCCCAAAGGCCAAGTTACATCCAGTTGTGATAACATGACTCCTTCTCACGAGCGCTTGCCTCAGACTAGTCCACCTCCGTACACTGTTACGGCAGACACCAGCAGCTATAAACAAGGAGACACCATCACTGGTAAGATACGATGCTTTAGAATCACTCGGTGTTCACACAATCAAAGCATTACAACTGAATTGAAAAGAATCAATGTTTTAAATGAATCTTTGGGCCAATCCTACAGCATGTGTGGTATGAAGGTTCTTTAATTCTTTTCTGGTTAGACACAATCCCTAATTACATGGAAATGGAGGTATTATGATGAAAAAATAAAACCTCTATGGTGGCCTCTTGATTAGCATTGTGAATTTTGCACCTTTAGGTCCTGGGTTTGATTCCCGCCATGGGTCTCTGTGTGTGTGTGTGTGTGTGTGTGTGCGTGCGTGCGTGCGTGCATGCGTGTGTGTGTGGAGTTTGCATGTATGGTGCCACTACCGAGTGTGTGTAGTTAATACAATTAGTTGGGACACCAGATCCAGTACACAGTCTCGCAAGTAACATACTGTATGATCATGTTTAACATTATGACAACCTCCCTAATATTGGGCATATCCCACCTGTTGCCACCAAAAACATTGGGTTCTAAAATCCTTTCTACCATCTTGGAGTCTATCCAGCACAATATGGCCTTTGTTAAAGCTGCTTAAACTCTTACTATTGCACATTTTTTTTTGGTCTCATTGTTATGGCTGATCAACCAATCACCATAATTAGAATGTATTGTTTTTTTTGCAGATGTATAGAATAGCATTAATGTTTTTTTTCTATTTTTCTATCTACAGTATACTTGTCTTACCTTTTAGTTTCCAATTAGTTTCCATTATAATTGGGTTAAACGGCATCATATGTGAAGTATTGATGCTCTGGGGACCTGTGACTTCAGTTGTCTACCTGAGCCTCCAGGATCAAACTGGACTCCTTTTACTTTTAATCTTAACACATCTCCTGTTACACTGAACTTCCAGTACACATTATTATGCTGATCAATCTCTGCTATCCGTTATCACCCAGATGAGGACGGGTTCCCTGTTGAGTCTGGTTCCTCTCAAGGTTTCTTCCTATTACCATCTCAGGGAGTTTTTCCTTGCCACCGTCGCCCTCGGCTTGCTCATCAGGGACAATCCAATCTTATCTTGATTCACACACATTGCATAAAAACTTACTTCTTTTTATTGTGTAAAGCTGCTTTGCGACAATGTCAATTGTTAAAAGCGCTATATAAATAAAATTGACTTGACAAGTACAGTAATCCTACTGTGATCTTTAGCTCTAATGAGGATTTATTGCGCAACACCAGCCCTAGGCAGGCTTTGTGTGAACAAAACAAGAGAAAGACAGATACAGTACAAGATGTCCAAATTTGGTGTCTTTTCACAAGAATATCAGTCTAATATCGGGGAATGTGACTTAACACAAGTATTTTGTTTACATATCCGTTTAAAACAATATTTTTTGTGTTCATGACCCAAGCCATGCTTTAAAAGTATTGTGATGAATTAGTTTGCAATTAAACTAGCAAAGTAACCATTACGACTGCCTTTGCAGTGACTCTGAGTGCAACCTCTGAAGGTTTTAAGGGATTTCTCCTGCAAGCGAGGCAGGTGGGAGGCAACAGCGCTGTTGGTTCTTTCAGTCTGGTGGGATCAAATTCCCAGCTCCTGACCTGCGCTGGAGTGTCTGTAAGTTTCCTTTAGTAAAACATTTCAAACAATTTACACCATAATTTAATCACAACATTGTTTGGACAAATGATGGTAAAGGAAAGACCAAAGGACAATTTTTTTGTTTGGTCTCCAGAACTCTGCAGTTTCCCATACATCATCCACATCAAAAAAGGTAATCCAAAGTAAATGGAAAGCACCGACATCTGGCAACCTCGGCAACATTGAATTCAGGTAAGAGTCATGCTTGCTTTTCCTTTCACGATATGGAGTAATTTGTCCTATTGTTGAATGTATAAGAAATAAAAGTAACTATTTAATTAGTCTTGTTTTTCTGAAGTTTTCCAACTATAATTTTTTTATTGTTCATTAATGAGGATCTACTGTACAGCACAAATGCCTGTAAATTATCAGAATTTACTGTTATTATAGAAAACCAAACAACCTCTGACAAAATTCTACAATCTAACAATCCGGTGTATAATTTTTTTAACTACAGTGGAACCTCGGATTGCGAGTAACTTGGTTTACGAGTGTTCCGCAAACCGAGCAAATATTTTTAATAATTTTTTATTCGGAAAACGAGCAAGTATTAGTTTATCATGCTTCACACATGCGACTCTTATTTTGACACAGAGCGTCACTCTCTCACCTTCCTTATTTGTACTTTTTTTAAAGGTAAAGTGCAGATTAATTTGTTTTATTTTCATTTTATAGATTGTATTAATTATTTTTATGTATTTATTTTTGGGGCTGTGTAACGAATAATTTTAGTTTTCATTATTTCTTATTGGAAATGATTTGGTTTATGAGTGTTTTGGAATACGAGTCCACTTCCAGAACGAATTATGCTCGTCTTGATACACAGGTTCCACTGTATTAGTAAATGGCAAGGCAGGACAGTGGTGTAGTGGTTAGCACGGTCGTCTTGCACCTTGTGGGTCTGGGTTCAATTCCTGTCTCTGTCTGTCATGGAGTTTGCAGACCTGTAGATTAGGGAAATTGGCATTCCCAAATTGCCTGTAGTGTGTGTATATGTGCCCTGTGATGGATTGGCACCCTGTCCAAGGTGGAACCTGTCTTGTGCCGAGAGGCTCCAGGCTTCCCATGACCCTGAATACAGGCTAAAGTGGTATAGATAATGAGTGAGTGAGAGAGTAAATGCGAGATAGTTTTTAAACCTGCCTTTTTTGTAATTCTCTGCACATGATTTAATTCTCAGAGCCACATTTGTTCGTAAAACCTCCATTTTCTGGGTGGGAGTGAAAAGCTCACAGATCACCTACAGCGGCACATCGGTAAGATGACAAGTTCTCATTTTAAACTCATATTATAATTTTATTATTTTTGATAGAAAAATCTGGTTATATCTACATTTATCTAGCTATTGATTAAAACAGGAAGGTGTGGGTAAGAAAAATATGGAGGTAGACAAACAGCAACAGACAAAAAAGCTCTAAACATAGAGATACAGATAGACAGAGACATTATAAAAACATTTTAATGGTTATAATGGTTTTGGATTGTTGTTCTTAAGGCCGGTGCCACCACTACTCCATCCTCCCCCACCACTTCTACTCCATCCTCCAACTCCTCCTCCACCGCCTCCAGCTTCTCCAGCTTCTCCAGCTCAGGCTGTGGGACCAAGAAGACGTGTGTAAGCCGGCCAAATGGCTGCAACCCTTCCACAGACTCCAACTGCATCTTTATATCTGCCACGCCCCTGTCTTCAGGGTCAGGATTCACGTTCGAGCTCTCCGGCCGTGCGGACGGCTACGTTTCTGTCGGCTTCTCACACGATTTAGAAATGGTAGGGATTGGAATTATGTTACATTTTATACATACATGTATTTAAGTAAAGCATGCTGTTATTAACAAAACCCCATAATTAGTAAAGGAAAGTAACATGACTTTAGCCAGCCCGTGTAGCAACACAAAGATGGTGTAAATAACACAGGACCATTCAGAAGTGTAACATTTGCTTCATACTGCTGAAATGTGCTGAAAGATAATAATAACACTATGATTACACTGAACTTTGCCATGCTGATCACTGAAAAAGTGTGTGTGGTTTTAAAGGGAGACGATGACATCTACATATGTGGAAAGGACCAAAATGGTGTGATAAAGTTACAGCATGCACTTTCAACAGGAACTACAGCACCAACCATCATCGCCCTGGTACAGACCCAGCACCCCACCCAAACACACACACACACACACACACAGAAAGTAACTATAACTTTCTTTTTTACTTTCAACAATATGTGTGGATGTGTGTTATAGGGGAATGTGACAGTGCTCAGTACATCACAGAATAACGGCGTGATCAGCTGTTCCTTCATATCCTGGAATGCCATCAGCACCACCAGGAGCTCCACAGAGGCTAACAGCCATTACATCTTCCTTGCCAATGGTGCCACCAACAATGGTAACACCTCCTGACACACACACACACACACACATGCACGCACACACACACACACACATAGGTTAGTGCCCATGCAGAAGAATGTTTTTAATGTAGCATAAACATGTCAGGCTCGCTAGAGGGCGTTGTGGATCCAAATGCTGAGGTTTGGAGTGTATGCCGATTGACGTGACGATAGAGAGTGCTCGTGAGTCACTTAGTGATGCTTYGAAGCTGTATTGGGAGTTCCGCGTTGAACAGGGACAGCGTTGCTGCAATGCAAAAGCAAGTAGTTCCGGCCGGAGTGCGCCGAGGCGAGGGGCGATGAGTCTGACGCTCCTCCGGAGAAT